>JAQFYG010004832.1:0-10578 GCA_034694325.1 Entomobrya corticalis | reverse complement strand
ATGGATGGAGAAGACCGGTATATGAAAGCAAATTCAATATTCTAAACTATGATTTGTCTAAAATCATGCGTAGATTAAGTATAACCGAACATTAATATTAATGCTTAACAGACAGTAAAACGTATTAAAAGCATCCTTTCAGCGTCACATCTAATTCTATCAATCAGTGTCGAAAACAAAAAATCTCCATTATCGTTCATGGTTTTTAAACATTACTTCCACCACATTCAACTAAATAGCAGTTTGTAGTTAAAACAAGAACAAGATGACACTAAGTCTTTAAGTCTGATCAAATATCTTTGAGTACGTATCTTATGAAAACTTGACGTAACGTAACCTGAACTCTGCTGCTGGACTCAAACTTAATTTTAGCACAGTTTGAATTGTTCGCTTAACTTACTGTATGTGTAGGTAATCAATCTACAACCTTAACGGAAAATTAATGCGAGCTATACTTATCGTCAGAGGTGGAATTTGTAGAGCTTCTCGGAGTAAATCTCAGATAAGACGTGTTGCTGACACTGATAAAACTGAATATGTGCAAATAAATACTTATGAATTCTGCTCTTAAAAGGAACGTTCAACTGCATACAGCTCATATACATCATAAATATTCCAGATTCATATATGTACGCGTATGTAGATATTTGCAAACATTCCATCAATGTCGATAAGTTTGATTTATTTGATTACATGGGACAAAAATTAATGTAAATTTATTGAAGTGCAAAATATACTTACGAAAATAGCCTAACGTCAAATAAGCCTGTTCCGGAGTGACAGGGCTGAAATCTTGTAGTACTGGATATGGAATACCCACAAAATCTTCGTTTGCGTAACCTAATGACAGAGGAAAATAATCAATTGAATTAATTTAACCTTGTGATAATCCCATTTCCACACATTGCACTTTTGGCGTTTACATAAAAGATGAAGCTTTTTATAACCAATTATTATCATTTGAACATTTAAGCACCTGAAAATTGTGTTAAAGTATCCGCGCGTAATTTATATCTGGGTATTTGCTCCTCTAACAAAGATACAATTTCTACTTCGTCTTCTAACAAATCTTCACCAAGTTTCCTTCCAGTGGAACCACAGTGAACATCTGTCAAACTGGCCTTCTCTGCTACCAAGCACGACCTAAGATTGGAAACGCTTCTACTGGATGGGACCCTTTGTTGTTGATCTTGAGTGGAAGCGGAAAAATATTTTGACTTTCCAGACTGTGCCAAAAACTCCTTACAGCTTTCAAAGGGGGATGGGGTGTTTGGAGATTTGGCCGTTTTGGAAGACAAATTGGTTGGCCGGCGCGGCTTCTCCCTTTCCCCAATCGATTCCGATATGTCTATGTGTTTAATTTTCTCTTGATTATCCTCATTAATATCTGCTACGTGATTGTCCCGGTTCTCATTTTTTCTCTCCGCCTCATTCTTCTGCTTCCCCCTGGAGAGTAGGTGCTGCTGTGGTGCAATGATAGCAGAATCACTCTGACCCCTTGACGAAGCCAGCTTTTCCGCTAAGGGAGCATCTGAAATATAAAGTACATTTAAATATAATTTTTACTGTGTATTTGAATGAAATTGACGAACTCGTTCAGAAAATACACTTTTCTTGGAAGGAAGTAGCTACCAAAGTCACACGAAGCCATTAAGTTTCCGGCAAAATTTTCACATTTTGAAACGATTTCTTTGACTCATATTGAGACATCTATCTTTCCACTATCCACTTTACACTACATTTTAATTGTTGTGCAGAGCCTTCCTGCACATTACACAGAAATCTTTCTTGATGTGTAAACTAAAAACCGAATACTTCCAAACTTGCAAAAATGTATATGCAAAACTTCCATAAAGATAAAATACAAAGCACTTGGTCTAGAGATAATGTAATCCAACTAAAAGTTCTAGCAAGCAAATATGAAATGATGTGGTGCTATCACAGCGAAAATTTGTTACAAATTGCTTTGTGTTTGCCAACATCATAAAAATCATCATTTACACTAATCCTTTCGCTTCCAGCCACCCGAAATTGTATCTCTTTCTCCTCAGTATGCATACATGTCTGTATTGCATAACGTGCACTCTTGCATTTTATCCAACAAATGCACTTGCACAATAAAACATCACACACGAAAGCAATTTTCACCACAAAACAGGCTTAACAAGATGAATGTAATAATTGGCGTACTATGGAGTGATGATTACGATCATCCAAATGTCATGTGTCATTCCAAAAAATATTTATTTGGCATATTTTTTCAAAGATGAAGAGTATTATTGTCATTGTCAGCTAATTCCGTTTCGATCATTATCAACTTTTGAAAAGTTGTCTTATTATAATGAAAGGGCGTGCTTCGTTTTTATTTCCAACCAACAGTATTAAATAATAACTTGTTACCTCCTCAATTCACGAGGGAAGCAATGATCAGTTAAACGAATATTTGAAAGCACTGAGATGATTGAGAAAATTGAGTTGCAAATATGTTTACAGATCTCAAGTTTTGAACAAGTCAAAGGTCTTTACTTTGGGTGGGACGTCTGCATATTTTGTATTAAAGCAAACCCTCCACTGGATACAAAGTCTTTTAAAATTAAACATGCTCACAAGTAGATTCCTGTTGAAAATGGCTATTTCATAATAAATTACCCTACAAATGTGCATCTTTCGTATCCTTTTAATAGTGAACATTGGAACTAGTAAAACAGCTAGTCTACTAGCTGCCTTCACATGGCATTGAATAGCTAAAAATAGGCCGCCACACAGAGTTGTATTTCGAATTTAAACAGAAAGCTGTATTCGAAATGCTTTATTCAGATAAGTTATATTAGCATTGGAATCACTGTAGCATCGCCGCACCCGCAAGGCAAAAGATGTTTGAAAGATTCAAATTTTTTCTCCCAAGATATATTCTCATAGTGCATTTTAGTAAAGGAGAGTTTTTTTTGTCATATCCAGAAAATCCAGTGTATACATGCATCTTTTTACAGATACTTGCATATTCATTAGTCCAAGTGCATCGTTTGCTGTTTTTTCTTGCTTTTTTACTTCCCTGTCTCATTGTCAGTTGTAAATAGCTCTAGAGATTCAGTTGCATTTTGGTACAGTTTGAGAGAGTTGTAGTTGTAGAGATAAAAGCTTTAGACTTGGAACTAAACATTTATGATATGGTGACGACTGAATTACAATTTACAATGCATTGCTTTCATTTGTCTCCTCATATAACACTGAGCCAGCGATTTAATAGACACAACACAATAATATGTTACATATTTTATACAAGCATCCTGTACTAGAGGAGTGAGTGTAGCACGTGCGGCTAATGTTCCAAGGAGGAAAACAAGGAATTGTTTTCATTTCCCGTGATACCAATTCCCTACTAGTTCACTTTTTCGGGTTGGATTCATCTTGTGTATTTTTTGGCACCAAGAAATTTTGCAATCATTAGGCTTCGTGTGATTTTTTTTGAATTTACTGCAAAATTTGATGTTATGTAGGTATTATTATTCTTTTCTTAAATAATTTACAAATCTTACCTGTGGGACTATAAATATTGGGACAGGTAATTTTGCGAGGGCTTGGGAAAGCGCCTCAAGTCACAAATCCTCGTATATTATTTGCTGTTGTTTTGATTCTCTTCAAAAATCAGTTTTTTAGATGCCACGGGTGGGCATGGACTCCTTTTGTCCGGTTGATTTAACAAGAGACAGTTTAATAACCTGAAAGGTCAAACAATAAAGAAATTTTAGTGATATTTTTTAAAAAATTTGAAATATCCGGTTTGTAAACAAATATTCTCCCTTAAAACTACTTGCTTCTTTTAATGAAAATAAAATGATTTAGAAACCTGTCCAAGAGACTATGTGACCTTTAAAGTATAAGTAGAAACCTAAATCTAAGACCTAATCGATTAGTCTAGTCTATCGTATATGCTAAGTCATTAAATGTCCACTAAATTCAAAATTAGGGCAATAATTACTTGTATAAAAGTTATTGAATTCTTCTTAGTTCCTCTTAAATGATTACTTTGATTGAATATCCTACGTTTTCTTGGCTATAAATGCCAACGATCCCAATACTAAACCACTGGCATAATGCCATATAGCACATGAACAGATCTCATTAGACAAATGAAGCAAATTAATTTATTAAACATAAGTGCCGCACACGTTCAAAGACGCAGGACTTCATATTGTTTAAAAAAATAAAGCTACGTGCAGCTCATCCCCTACCTTAACTGCTAGAAGCATAGATATATTCATAACACACAGGTACTTTTTTATAAACTAAAATAATTTCCTTGTTTAGATACAATATATTCTGTCGTCTTTCATTACATAAATGTAAGTTGATATTATTCCATTGCGTGTTCACTATTTTAGTTTCCTTCCTACTTTTCACACTTCATCTTTCTCAACTTATAATATTACTACCGGGGGTAATTTAGATAACACGTTAGCTTCGTCAGCAATAACACTTGACACTAATTTCTATTTCATACTAATTTTACAAGTTTACAATTTACTTTACAAGTTAACTGTTTTTGTACTTGTTATTGTGGAAAGATGGACAATGGAAAACAAAAATATACCTACACACGTTGTAATTACTTTAAGCACTGATAACGATGAGTTCAAACATGCAAAAGATGAGAGAGGTAACAACAGAATATCGCACTCGTCATCTCTAGATACATAAAAATATATTTTACCTTACAATAACTGCAAATACACTGATTTAAAATGGAAAAGTAAATGGGAACCACTATGTAAGTGTTGGCAAATAGCTAAGTTTAAAAGAATCTGCAGATTTGCAGTATTTGGTATTGGGATATGATGATAATATGATGTGCATGCTTCAGTCAGATTACATGCTTTGCACACTCACAAAAAGATATTGTGTATACTTATTTAACTAACTAAATTGGGCTTTCGTTAATCGTGCCAATAATAAGCAGGAAAGAAAATGAAACGATACTGCCACACGGATTTGGTTGGACTACATTATTCATATAGGCACATGTAGGTGTACTAGATAGATAGGTGATGTAGGTATAAGAGAATATTTACAAGTTTGTCTTTCCAATTTGAGTTTTTCCACATGCAATATGCAATCTGCAAATGTTTGGATTGGAGAGATCTGCTCAGTAGTTCTTTCTGTACAACGGGAATTCATTTCTTGATTTCCATTTGAAAGTACATTATTCCTGTCTTTTTCATGGCTTTATTAACAGAAGATGTACCACAAGAAGTATAAAAAGGTGTATGTAAAATTTATACGTAATTAATATAGTCGTAGCTAAACTTTAAACTGCAGATATGACATCATGTGTTTGCTTATTCATTCGCACATCCCATCATTCACGAAACTATTTGATTTTACAATTCACAATCATGAAACCGCGACAGCAAGCAAAAAATAGCATTGTGCAAAAATATGTGGTTTTTGTTAAAGCCATGTGCAATGTGGGTATTTTTTCGCCAAACGACACTGAAAGCTTTTGTGGTTGACAATAATACAATCGCTTTCTGTTGAATGATACAGTCATACAATTGGAAACATGATAGTTTTGGAAGAGGTATGAAGTAGATTAATAGGAGGGCATATAGGGTTAAGGATGAAAATAAGAAAATAGGATGAGCCACATGTTTATTTTGCATCTTTTCTTACATCTGCATCTGTGTGAAGTTTAAAGACGGTTTCCATCAACGCAATGGATTGAATTACACCATTAAAATAAAATTCATGAAAAAACAAGTGAATTTGGATGTGTAAAGAGTAACAACATTTAACAAGATTACATTACGTATCACACTGTCACAGCGCAAGATTGAAGATATTCACAAAAAATGCTTGATAAACAGACGGCCGTCCTCGTCTCTTCTGATAAGAATGAAGCCGGCATGTTGCTTAACAAAGTCCTACTTGTATTTTTATGATGATGCACTTTAGTTAAGTGATGTTTGTACTTTGATTATTTTACAAGAGCAAAACTCACCGAAAAAATTGGCATTTCTCTCAACGCACATGACAGAAAAACTTGGTAAAGTTTCAAATGTAAGCTGTTTGTTATTTGGCAAAAGTATCGTTCGTTTGGTTCAACTCATATGAGCGATTTATCGGTATTTGTATCATCATGTACAACATATATACCTAATATACACAAAATTGCACGTGTTTATTTTCATTCACAGACACAGAAAAATAGTCCTTCAAGTTCAAAACACCAAATTGATGTAGCTACTAATCAACTAAAAATGAAAAGAAAATAACGATGTTCCCGATTTGGAACTGGTTGAAAATGTGTTTAAGTGACAAAAGATGAAACTACAATGTAGTCAAGTGAGTCAAGTCACACATATTTGATTATTTGATAACTATACAAATGTTGGCTCTTAAGAACAATCCATGGCCATTCCTATTACTATTTCCATCTGCATACTAAAATCGAAAGAGGATCTTGCAGAAAGAATGCAATTTGGTGAATAACCCGCCAAATATCCCTTCCTTTTTAATTTGCTTTAACTATTATCACGTTTCACACCACAATTGGCAAATATAACAATTCCAATGCACTGTCAATGAACTAGATGTATAAAGAAGACTCATATAGTAAAAGCTAAACTCGATCACAGCACAATTTCCAGGTTAAGCATTCAAAACACCAAAGTTAACTAGGTAATTGTCGCAATTAAAGTCAATACTTATATATATTACCATTTTATTACAAATTACTAAAAAAAGAGACAGAAACTGAAAGAGACAACTTTGTTTCTGTGTCCTGCCACATGCAATCAACCATATATTTTTATCCTAAAAATAGTGCGGTAGCAAATTCAAAGCATTTAAGTAATTATTAGGTAAAAAAACAAAAGGCTAAAATGCTACATACTATTAATACAGTACACATGAAAAGAAGGCAGTTCATTTAAATAATCCAATGGTATAATAAGAAAAATTAAATAAAGCATAACTCATCAATCATATAGATTTAACAACAGAACAATTATAACTACACCTACAACCTATGCGACATGCAAGCTTACAATCACTTTCCTTTTTGTAGTAATAGCATTCTCCAGCATAACAATATTCTCGAACAAAAAATTACATACAACTAACACAACGACACTATTGCACCATGATAAGTTGAAAACTAATCGAAAGAAGCACTAACGATAAGAAAAAAATATTTGATAACTTTTGGTGAATAAAGCACACGAGGAACAGCAATTAATTCCCTCATGGCTATCACTGCAGTGCCTGGAAAACTACTCAGCAATATCATCCAATCCAATCCAAGATTAAAATGCAGACAAAACCATTATCAGGCACTGCAAAATTTTCAGTTGCACACAAGCTGTTTCCACCCGTTTCTTCCATTTCTTGGCTCTACCCTTCCAATTTAATAGGTAGAAATTTTATATTTACACGTACCAAAATGTTCCATGTCCAAAATTACATCAGCAACCTTCCACATTTTGCACATGATTACCTACCTACTTACTACTATTGACTGTAATAAAATATTGATTGAGCAATAAAGTTTGGGAGGTGCTTTTCTCTTAATATAGTTTATAATACACCACACAAAGATTTTGAATGCATACCAAAATCTTCAAAAAATATAAACTAACTCAAAATAAAACCACCAAACAATTATTAGAGTATATTTTTGTCTGGTCTACATTCCAAAAGGTAGTCATACAGGCTACTCCTGTTTCTTTTGTGGCTGATGGGTAGTAGCTAGTACATTTATTGTGTGTAACGTAATACAATACCTAAAGATTATATAGCATAATAGCATACATATTTACTCACCTTCAATTTTGCAACCTTTCCTTCTTGTTTTGATTACACATCCATTCACTCTTGACTCTTTAATTCTCAGAAAATCTCACATACCTATGCTAGCTAATAGTATGAGATTACATGACTATATAAAATTAACGAAGCTATATTATAAACAATTTTATATTTTAAATAAACTGAACTATTTAATATCTTGTGTAACAATACCACATTATCTCACATCACATTTAAAAAACATGAATAATATACTCGTAATGTAAAGTAGATCGAAATTTTATACTGCACACAGGTATATGAGGATTTAGACAATGGAGGCACCAATGCGAAAAATTACATGAATTTTGTAATGATTTATTTTCAGCAGCTCATGATACTATCTTTGAAATAATTTCAACGACAAAAGATATGTCGGAGGTATGTATTCATAATGAAGCTAGAAATCAATCAAAATTGTCGAGGTACAACTGGGTGCACTAATTGTAAATATATTTTAATGAGGATAATGGATTTTCATTTAAAAGGGCTATCTATGTATTTGCAACAACAGCAGCACAAACTGAAATTTTTTGCTTGTCTACATATCAAAGTAAAATACGCAGAAAGGGAGTTTTTGTTTGCAAAAATGTTTATTTTGAGATATTTTTGCAAAACCCATGTGTACTGTGCACTCAAACACAATGTTATTGAATGTTAGTTTCTAAAAAACTTCCACTTGAGTAATCCAACTCATTCTTTTTTACGTGAATATATCAATACCAGGTTCCATGAAAAATAGCATTCGCATGAGTGAGTTTATTGCTCTTTCTGCAGTTAATTATTACCAGTAGCATGATCATGTCTCCTCATCACATGTTTACTCCCTCTACAATAACTAAACTGGAATTTTCATTATTCCTGTATGTGCATGGGGAATTTTAGTTTATAGAACATTATGAGAACTAGCTAGTGTGTTTCCTGTGAGAATAAAGGAAGATAGGAGACATGGAGTATGGAATAAGTTACATACATACAAAGTAATAATAATATCGCTGTGCCGTTAGTATATGGTAGTCACTCGCATGACCCAAACAAGAACTGTATATCCAATGATCATTTCTCGTATAAAAAAGGCAGTGCTACTTGTATGGGATATAAAACATTATGGTGCAAAATATTTTGGTTGATCATCATAATATGAATAGGTACCTATATATGTACCAGTACATACGCATTTGCCTATTATTGGGGGCATCCAGTTGTATGTACGACCGTAGAATCTAAGGCTATGACCTAAGAAAGAACATTTGCAACTGAAGTAACTTATAGTAAAATGAAGACAAATTGTTGTTTATACCATATATGCCTATTCACCTATTGCTAGGTTCTTTAACGTAACAATAAGGATTTTCCCACATCAAGACTATATGTGGTGGTATCTTTCTTTGTACTATATTGGAATGACAATTTGAAATTAGCATAAAATTGCCCAGACTGCATTCTCTTATAGTGCTACCGCTACAGTTACATAATGATTTGTTTAAACCGTTATAAATAAACGAGTTGAATTGAACAGCAAAAATGAAACAGAAATAAAGAAGAGTAGATTCATGTGCAACTATGATTGCTAAGCATAAAATGGAAAAGAGCCTTATAAGGGGTAATATGATACTACTACCTATTTTTTCAGTAATTTTTTAAAACCAGCACACTTCAGTCCACTATAGTATTCCCTGAGAAGTTAACCTGCTTTCGACTACTTGATATTTTTAAAAGTATTTAATAAAATTATTTGATATTAATATTGCACGCACGTCTTAGAGAGATGTATGGAGAGGTCTGTAGAATTGTCAAAGCAAGGATTCGTAACTTATTGAGACGTTACATTTATTATTGGACAAGGGAAATAGCCACGTTTTCGCGAAATGTGATTTGGTAGCCGGTTGACGACTATTTTACATATGTATGCATTTTAGTTTGTAGTCGCCGGATTCAATGATAAATGCTGTTCTTTTGTCCTTAGTGTCCTTATTTGTACATGATTTCTTAGCACTGCGTCTTGTGGTCTTGTGTAGCTGCATCATTACTCCACATTTTCTAAACTGGACCCATTCAAAGATTGGCAATGCAGATATAACTTTTGTATACAGAAATGTTAAGCTTTCATTTAAGTTTTCATCATACAATATCAAAGTACAGCTCAGAGATTTAGGTTTTAGGTCATTGCCAAAAATGGACAGTATAGTTCGACGCAAGGCTTTATCCATTATAGTAAGAATACATTGTGCTGTTTGATTAATCATACTATACTACATCTTCAATCATTTATACTATCGTCCAGTATTATGTTGGAGTGCTGATAATTCATTACGCAGTATTTATTATGCAGAATGAATAAAATGTTACTTTACGAGAGCTACCTTTTGAATTCATTTCTAAGTTATTTCAGGTGTGAAACATTGTTTTCCAATAGATAAACGCATTGTATTTATGTATTTTAATGTACTTGAGGATATTATATATTATGTCAAATATTGATCCGGTCCAGCATAATCATACAATACAGTTCGCTTTACAGTGCATAGTCCAATGCTACCAATAAATTATCATTTAAAATTCAAATCTTGAACAAACAATCCATCTTAAATAATCATGTAATTATTTACAGGATATTTTTATTCAAAAGTTTTGTTAAAAGGAAAATAGTAAGATTTTATGATTTTCCGATTTTCTATTAATATGATTCACCTCACTAAACAAAGTCATAGTCATCACGGGTATGAACATTAT
>JAQFYG010004831.1:0-10580 GCA_034694325.1 Entomobrya corticalis | reverse complement strand
TCAGTGTATATACAAAAGAATAGTTGTAAAATGTTTTTAATCAAGCACCCGAGAATAGCAATATCGAGTGGGGATACGAATTTAAAACAATTCCAAGAATTGGAAAATTAATAAACACTGAATGACAAGAGCTGTTTACTGAGATATTAGGGAATCGTATTTGTGTGTGGTAAGAAACTCAAAAAATAACAATATACCAAATGCAATTTAAAATGTTTTGTACAGCGAAAAGTTCACAAAATTTAGCGAAGCACTTTGTTGTATTGTCAAGTATGTTATATAAAGACATAATGCATTCAAATGATAAATACACTTTTGGTATAGTTGCTCCTTTTGGTAAAATCTTTTATGTGGTTTCAAATCATAAAACTATTTATGGGGACTTGTATCGGCAAATGAAAACATTCAAAAGAAATCCAGTTGATCTACCGGATATGCTGAAGTGTAAGATGATGTCTTTTATCAAATAATAAGGAATACTTATTGGTTTTATTGATATATGATAAATAATTACACTTAAATAATACAAGTTTATTCATGGCATAACATTTTAATAAAAGTCTGAACCTGAAAAGTACCAATAGCTTAATTACCAATACCAAGTTATCTTGAAACAAATTTGGCAAGGTAGATGAAAAAACAATGTTGATGAACAAACTTGTTCCATAGTTTGCGGTGGTATCCTGGATAAATATTAGTTTAAATAACAGATAATTCCTTTTTGTTGATGCTCAGTAAAAATTGATTAAAATATCCTTTAGATGCCATGATGTAATTAAACCCTAATCTAAATAAGTGGTTTTTAATTAGCTGTTAAAAAGTGTTAACATAAAAGCATTGCTGCTCTTAAACTCTGACTAACTTCCAGTATACCAAATTTCCACGGAAGCCAGTTTACTGAATAAATACCATTTGGACAAATTTAAAAAACTGATCATAGAGCTTATTAAATGGAACATTACCATGAAAACATAGATGATGACAAAATTAGTAAGATTTTTCAAAATATAAATTACTATAAAGTGTTAGGAAATAAAGATTACAACTTCCTACTTCTGTGTGAACAGTAATTTAACAACTGCTTTAAAGTTAAAAAGGCGATAAAAATTTGGTTCCAATGTGTAAAACAGTTAAAACCCGTATTTGTTGCTAAATAAATCTTTGACAATCATAAAGACATGTGCAGGTATTCGAAAAATCTAAAATATTTGTCAAAATATCTTGTCCAAAACATTCTTTAGCAAAGCTCATACTGTAAAATTATTTTACATATTTTTAATCTTTGGTAACCTGATGAAAACTATAAAATATCGGTAGGATTGGTTATATTATATTACTTATATGGAAGCAAAACGTGCGGAAAAAATTCAATGCCAGTGTATTTCATGAGTAAACCATTATGATTTTGAATTCAAAATAAATTTGCTCAATTCTTTCGGTCCGTCCGATTGAAAGATTTAATAAAGTAAAAACCCTTACTGCAAAATTTCCAAATCTTGTTTTAAGTTTTCTAAGGTTTTGTACTAAACTTGTACAAATTATTGGCTCCGTGGGTACATATTTGTTTGTTTCAGTTACTTTAAAAGTTTTATTACTCGAAACCTGGATTTGTGTGTATTAATATATTTTTTATCCTTACAAATCCATATTAAACTTTACTAATAATTCGACTTATATCATTTCGCTTGTTTGCGAGTTCTATTTTTGAAGACAGAATGTAAACACCGTGAGTGAACAAAGTTTTTCTTGTCAAAAGTAGAACAGTCACAAGAAAAGACAACGATTAAGCTACAAATCAAGAAAAAATATCGAGTGTAATACTAAGACATTTTATTTGTACTTTTTCTCTTCCATTCATTTCTGGTGTATAAAATTTCATCCATACCAATGTAAAATGTTAAATTGCATTCACACTTGAACATTATTTTATAATTACTGCATAAACTGCGCATGATCGGATACAGTGACAGTCCCACAAGTTTTTTTCATTTCTTCGAGTTTTGTATGTGGCTCCACACCCTTTACTACAAATGAAGGGCCTAGCATTTGAATGCGTTTTAATGTGTGTCGTCAGAAGGAACTTCTTTTAAAACTCTTTTTCACAAATGGAGCACTTATATCTCGGGGGAGCATCTGAATGCACTGCTATTTTATGTTCTTTCAATTTGTTTTGAAACTGGAATCGTTTTGAACACTGATTGCAAGGAAAACGATAGGCAGTAAAATTCAAATCCTTTCCGTTTCCTTGAAAGCAGACGTATCTTAAATGCGCACTGAGATTTCAGCAGTGTGTGAACCCTTTTCCACAATTGGAGCAAATATATTCCCTTTCCTTTGTATGAATTGCTACGTGCTTTTGTAGATAGGCCAAAATTTCAAATCTTTTATCGAACACTGATATTTTTTATCCAGCTTTGTTTTCTGTCGTTTCTTGGCAATTTTTTCGAACGGATTTATCCCTTCAATTTCCTTTTTAGCTTCAGCTTCTCTCCCCTCCTCATTCATGTAGAGGTACCTGATGACAGTGAATGACCACAATATGTATCAGTAAGCCCTTAATAAAACTGAAATGGACTGGAGAAGAGAGAGAGAGAGTTAGAGAGAGAGAAAGAGAGAAAGTTAATTGATTTATACCTATGCTTCCTCAATGAAGGGGTCCCTTTCATAGGTCTTCCGCAAAAGTCACAATCGTACAAGTTCTTGTGACCCATGACATGAATTGTAAACCAGTGATGATTTGTCAGAGCTTTTGGGCAGTGCGGACAATTGAAGAGCTTCAAATGATGGGCCAGGGTGTGGTTGAGAAGACAAGCCTCCAGATAGTTTATATTAGAGGATCCCTTATTTGAGGATTTGCTGCTGTATTTTAAACACTCCAAGAATTCATCTTCTTCATTCATGATGACTTCAATGCCGCCTAGACTTAAGATGTCAGTTACTGGGTTATACGAAAACAGATGGGTCCTTGCTGGGTCAATGTTGTCAATTATTCTGCTTTTAGATTTTCTCCTTTGATGTTTGTTGGCGTTTTAGTACTATATTTTTACAGATCTTGTGATGAGTTGGATAAAAAGGTTCTTCTTGAAAAAGGTCATTAGGTCTCATTCCTTGTCTCGTTGTTTGGAACTGAAAAGTGAATATTCAGTCAATGTTAAAACTTAATTTAAATAATATTTCGAGTTAAAGAAATGTCCATTTCCTTTGTTATTACAAAAAGTAAATGTTATGAATTGGGAAATGTAGGTCAAATCCAAATTCAACCACATTCTACAATAGCATTGTAAAAGCCCAAATCGAAGATCAGTATTAAACTGTCGTTACTCCAAACCGGACATGTGATTGTTCGACTTGGCAGAGATTGCCTGTTATGAAGCAAGAAGTTTCCTTACCTCAGATACATGTGAGGTGTGTCCTTTACTATAGTGAATTAGTAAAGTTGGATGTGATATCCTTCCTCTTCCTGTATCCTACCTTATTATCGGGCAAACTTATTATAACCTAGATTAGTTATAGAGATACCTACATTTCTTGGGAATATATTATGTATGTAATATATTGCTCCTCTTAATTAGAATAAATGTAAGAATCATTGCAATATATATTGATTGGCTCAAGCAAACCGTCTCCTTTATTTCTCGTTTCATTTCTTATGTGAATAGTTGTCCTGTTACTAATTTAATTTAGCATCCAAAACCTCACAAGGTCATTCCAGTGAAGTCAATAGTGGGGAGAATTGACTGGATTCTAGGGTCAATTAACACAAAAGTAATACAATACATATTTGTCATACTCAACTATTTATAATTCATTTTTGGTCGTGTTTACGATTACTTAATTAACGGAAATAACTTCTTGGCTTTGCCTCCAGGCTCTTAACTATTGGTTTCATTTGGAAGGTAGTCATCATCATCGTCCAACTCACTTGTTTCAGGCGTCTCAAAACTCCAATTACTGTCAACTTCATCCTCCTTTTCAACATCATTGCTCAAGACTTGATCTTCAGCAAGATGTATCCTTGACCCCGAGGTGTCGTCAACGACTTCTTCAGAATCAGAGTTAGGAGCCGAAATAACTTTTTTCGTAACACTGTCTAATTCCTGATCTAAACTTTTATTTACATCTGAAGATTGTTTCATGTTTAACGATACCGATGTAACAGCTTCTGATTTTATGTACAAATTATTCTTGAAAATCCCTAGATCCTCAACAACTAGAAATAAGCAGAACACAATATTATTATATTTTATTATAGTAGTCCATAAATTCATAATTGTTAGTTAAAGTGAAATTAAAATTATGTTAAACCTTTCAAAATTCGATCACGGAATTGTGATATCATCCTTCAAATTGGCCGAACCCCTCTCATCTTTATCCTCCTTCCTTTTAAAAAACTCATCCAAATTAACCAGACTATTCCGCCAATGCTCGATAATATTCTCTACCTTCACCACTTGCTTTTTAAACAAGTCAACATAAACTTTAACTGTCGTCAACATCTTTCTATTTGTAATTTTGTTTCCAAAACAGATGATAAGGAAGAAAAGTAGGAATCACAAACCAACGACATTATTTGGAAAGTGGAGGAACTAGTACTGCTACCTTCAGCTACTTTAGTAGATGATGATCGAAACAATTTGCTGAAATCAGTTCTCTTTCTCTTTCCATCCTTCCAAAATTATTGACAACAAACGGCACAAATCTTATCTGCCTTTTTCCTACCCATTTTTCTTCATAAATTACCTTCTTAATTAATATGTAAATTTAATGAAATCACAAGGATATTAAGTTCTAGTTTAAATATTTGTAATTTCTCAATATTATTTTCCTTTTCATCTGTGTGCTGCTGCTGCTGTTGTTATAGTGGTGGTTTGTGCAAACCAAAGCACTGAACTTCTGCCTGGAAGACTTTCAGTCCATCTCAAATTGTGCGCGGCCGCTGCACATAGGACCAGAGGGCAGTGTTCTACTTTGCTCATTTCTTGTACTGTGCTGACCGCGTAAGTTTCTCTCTTAAACGATCAAAGTAATTATGACTCTTATGACATTTGCATTTTTTGCATGATCTAATAAATATTAGCGGAAGAGCCATGCCGTATTTATTTGTTGTAATTGATAAAAATTGTTAATAACAGTGTTGGTTTTGGTGGGAAACTTCAATTTTATTTAAACATAATTTTCTTTGGATATTTTTCTGATAATTAATAAGTAATTCAAATTGAAGTAAAATTTACAATTTCATTATTTATTTAAATAAAATGCAATTTCCCATTTTTATTTATTTTTATTCCATTCGCCATCCGTTTCCATTGATTGTTCCGATTTCCAATGTGTGATTTTTATGTCACGGGTTGAGGTTCCTGGTTATGGTTAATCAAAGTGAAAATGTGTTTATTTCCTCCTGCCCTTTGAGTGTTTGTAAGCTGTGGTTACCTAAAAAAATACATAATCAATAAGTGTTTAGTTAATTGTAGTTGCTACCGTAAATTTTAAATTTTTGCTACGATTTTTAAAGCTTTAAAAGGAATTTGCTTACCCCCAACATGGAGCTTGCAATAATGCAAATTGCCACAATGATTTGAATAGAAATCTTCATCCTCAAAAACCTTTAAAATTGTCGGATTTCCAAAGAAAATTACAGTGGTTAGTTGAGGAAAATATCTTACGTTCAGAGCTTTTATTAGAAACTTGTTATTATTAATCCGAGACAAAAGAAAATGCATCGTAAGCACTATAATCTTATTGACGTCAGCATTTACGTCAAAGTTTATTCATCAGTCGTTTACGCTATATACAATAACTATAATAAATAGGAAAAAAGATTAACTATCAGAAAGTCTCATAAGCTTTTGTTAGCTATTGTGTTGCTGTAATATTAGCAATAAATGTACACGTGTAAAGCACAAAATATTGATAAAAAATTCTACATCTTGTAATTTTTTCAAAATTTGATAACTACGAAGACAAGTTGTGCTTGCATCAAGGTAGTCAAGTGATTAAAAAAATGTTTTAGGCAATAATCTTGGAACATTTGATCTTCTTACATGTATTTCAATTTCTTAAGTACTACATCTTTTTGAGTTTTTGATACTCACTCGATGGTGTCAACAAACATCTTTTCTTATCACTTTACATTCTCTTTATCAAGTAGGCATGAAGTATTTTTGATAAAAACCATTAACTATTATGACAGACAAAATATTTCTTATCGATACCCAAATAGTTGTAGTTTTTTAAAAAAAACAGTTAAACAGATACGCTGCTTTCCTTAAAACTGAGAGAATCAAGTAACCATTGCAATTTTAAAAATTGGGGATCAATGTATTTTACCTTGTAAGTTATTTAGCCCGAAATGTTGACGCTTGTTGGTTTTTTAAGAAAACATCTATACATTTAAATTTTCTTTCCTACATAACGCTATAAACCAATTTACCATAAAAAAGATAATGGTTCTAATCATCACAACCTTTCTATTAGTATTTACAAAAGTAAACTCTCTTTCTAAGGTTATTCAGCATGAAACAATAAAGTTTCCACCTTTATAAGCCTGTAGATTTTATCTTGTTCGAGCATATCCAAACAAATGCTTAGATCAAAATCAAGATATTTTTCCAACAAACATGATTAACATGCAAAGTTTTATCGGGTTTTCTAAAAAATATCGTAATGTTTCGAGTTTTAAACAATTAATCAAAAAATCATATCCCGCAGCATTGGGTAAACATAAATTTATATCTGCATGCTCTGTAACTTTAATTGCCGATAGCAGAACTGTTGACATCATCAATTCAAATATGAAAGAGTCAGTAATATCCTTAACTTGGGGTACCTATTCATTCTATAAAAACCTTGTATTTTTTGCGGATTTTTTAATAATATTACTTAAACCTGACAGAACTTCAGATCTAACTATTCCTCCGTTTGTCATTCTACCAAAATTTATCAAACTGTACTTGTTTTCAATTGAAAGTACAATAGATATTACGTAGGCTAATACAGTTGCATTGCATCAAATAGTATTCCTGACTGGAGCTTAGTAATAATGTATCAAAGCACGAAAACAATTCCTTTAAAAGAAGTAAACTTTTTCTCTAAATCAACTGAAGAGATTTAAATTTTGATACAGTTATTAGACGTTAAAATGAACAACGTTGGATCTGCTTTGAGGCGACCACCTTCTCCCATAAATAATGTCTGCAGTGGAAAAGTTATTGGTAAAACATTTGGTCTTTCTCAAATTGGAACAGAGGAAAGTTGCGCTTTATCTCGTCGTCCTCGTACCCTGTCTCAAAATGAGCCACTGCCCCTTGTCGCTGCACAAAGAGGGGGCTAAAGGGAGGCTGTTACTTCATAAAATTCATTCTCGATCAGTTACTCGCTGTCCTGTGATCAAACTATAGCAATCTTCTTTTTTTACGTTGCGTGGCATCAGAGAAAGGGTATAAGCATATCATTTCTGGACCTGCGCCGTAACTCTTATGTTTTAAGTTTTCTACTAGAATGCATTGCTGAACTAGGTTATTTAGTATAAGCTTTTCAGTGTACATAAGTAATCGTTTGTTGATACAATACTTTATTTACTATCTGGATAAATAAATATTTAAGCCATTCCTTCAAGTTAAAAAAGTAAAACCAGAAACTTAAAATAATTATACGGCTAGTAGCAAACGGTACTTACTTTAAACAAGCGAATTTATAAGCATTGTTACCCCTGTTTTAACGACTTTCTCGACAAGTAAAATATTCAGTAAATTATGCTAAGAGAATCATATTACAACAATGTAAATTCAGCTACGCGATTTATGTTATAATGATACTTGGCACCCAACATGGCACACAAACTCTAAATTGTTATTTAACAACTTGAAAGCATTTTACTTATTTGCAAGCATGCTTATAGTGGTTATACTTCCAATTTGCTCATACTCAAACCTGTTGTTTTTTATTGGCAAATTAAGAAATTTAATGGCAACTCTACAACTTAAAGACCCGGTGGCTTCCAATACAAATGTAATAATGACAATCATAATGCAGAAATATTGTCATAATTAATACATGTTATTCAGTCCTGTTGTCATGATTTTGTTTCTTAAGTTCTTTGTTTCCATATTGTTTGTTTGCTTCCTATACCAGCAACCAGTCCAGGATTGTTTTGCTGGGTGCGTTAATTTAATATTTGAGCTACGTAAACAAAAGTTTTTAATCCTACAGTTTCTAGAAATAGAACACCGGACAACTCACCTTCAAGTGTCTTTTAACATTTTGGTGCATAGCTGTTGGCTTACTATTAGTAACCAATAGCTCACCAATCTCCCATAAGGACCAAATATCTCCCAATTAATGCCAGGATGGGAGAACACAATTCAAATAAGCAAAGGGTTATTCATATGTTAATGGACACTTTGCCAATTAGCCGCAATGTTGACTACTATTGAGGAGCTGAAGTTTACAGCACCTTAATTTTCAAGCTAACGATTTTTAGAATCTCCGCTTGTAAAGTGAATGTTCAAAACCGTATCTAATCGAAATGGCTGGACGCAAGAGTAAAAACGGCTTTAGAACCTTGGCGTTGACAACCATTTCGGAACTACACTCCCCATAAAACATTACAAATCTTGACGAAGTATCACATGCAGTTTGATAAAGACAACGATCATTATCTGAAATATGACAGCATTCGATTCGGTAAAAGTTAGATATGTTTTGTATGTTGTCAGAACTTAAATCAAGTTTTTCGTTAAAGTAAAATTTGAGTTTCTTTGTCTTCAAATGTATACTATTGTTTAAAATTGACGTATTGTCAGCATTATTCATTTGAATTTCCTGAGTAATTTGAAAAAAAAGTCTTGTTAACAACGTTTCGGTTATGTAAACAAGTGAGCTTGCATGACGATTATAGAGGTTGGTAAAAGATTTTTGGAAATGGAAACATGGTAAGTTGGAAGTAAATTTGGGATGTGTATAAATTTTGAAATAGTAAGATTACATATAACCAGATTACAAATAAATCGGGTAATACCGATGGAGATAAGTGACCGGATATAATGTGATAACCCGGCTTCGCCGGGCTTGCTTCTGGTGATCGCTGTTTGACTGATGTAATGATATATGTTGGAGATATATTTTAGGTTAAAATAATCATTGGTTAATGTTGTTTTTGTCATTTGTGTTCGAACTATATGTCGCATGCTATATGTTGATATGTTAACAAATGTTGACGTTTGACCCCTGATCCCCTAGTGGTTTACCGATATTGTTGAAAATCAATAGGGTTTATTCTGGTTACTACTTAAATATGTATACCAAGTTTCATCAACATTAGTTATAAGCGTTCTTAAAATATCGCATAAACATGTTAAGTGATGACTCATGTGCTTTACCCCCTGAGGGTAAACTGTGTTAGGTCAAAAATAATCTATGGGTTTTGTTCCCCTTGTCATTTACGTTTGAATAATATATCACATGTTATATGTTGCTTTGTTAAAAAATGTTGTCCTTTACCCCTGACCCCCTGCAAGTTGTCCGATTTTGCTCAAATTTGATAGACTTGATCCTTTAAACTACTTGTATATGAATACCGAATTTCATCAAAATCGGTAAATAAAAAAAATAAATAATAAATTTGTAGGAGTCGGTCTGTATTTATTTGGACCAATCAAGCAATCCAACACATGCTTCACAAATTTGACCTCAACTCCGGTTTACTGCGCCTTACCCCGAAAATATCCCATTTAAATTAACAATAACTCCGCACTACTCCGCAAGGTCAAAATTTCTAATCTGTTTTGCACTATTGCATAATGCGAATAGGTCTTTCAACTAAAACTGTAAACTAGGCTACCACACTGACATAGATTTTTCTCTCATGCATCACCCAAGAATAAAATTGTAGGGGTTCGTCTGTACTTAGTTGGACTAATCAAGCAATCCAAAACATGCTTCACAAATTTGACCTCAACTCTACGTTACCCCGCATTACTGTGCAAAATAACCATTTAAATTAGCATTAACTCCGCATTACTCCGCAAAGCTCCGCAAGGTCAAAATAACTAATCAGTTTTGCACTATTGCAAAATGCCCATGGGTCTTTCAACTAATACTGGAAACTTGACTCCCACAATTTTATAGACTAAATTCTCATGCACCACCCATAAATAAATTTGTAGGAGTCCGTTTGTATTTATTTGGACCAATCAAGCAATCCAAAACATGCTTCACAAATTTTAACTCATCTCCGCTTTACTGCGCATTACTCCAAATATATCCCATTTAAACTAACGTTAACTCTGCAATACTCCGCAAAGCTCCGCAAAGTCAAAATAACTAATCAGTTTTTCACTATTGCATAGTGCGCATGGGTCTTTCTAAATATTATTGAAAACTTTGCTACCATACTGAGATAGACAAATATCTCATGCATCACCCAAGAATAAAATTTCAGGAGTCAGTTGGTATTTAGTTGGACCAATCAAGCAGTCTAAAACATGCTTCACAAATTCGACCTCAACTCCGCATTACTCCGCATCACTCCGCAAAAATCCCATTTAAATTAGCATTAACTCCGCATTACTCCGCAAAGCTCC
>JAQFYG010004830.1:0-10581 GCA_034694325.1 Entomobrya corticalis | reverse complement strand
AAAGCATTACCATAATCTTTGCTTTGGCTAAACAAATATAATAAAAAACTACTTTTCATAAAAACTGACAAAAACTTCAGGTACATACGTTATTCATTTCAAGTTCAAAACACAAGATCATCCGTTTTTTGCGGTAACGCTGCTTGTAAAAATATTTCATTTGTTTAACAAAATATGATAATAAATAAAAAAATAAAAATTACTTCTCATAAAAGACCATGCAGGAAAGTATGGGTTTTTGACTGATCGCTGAAAGCAATCAATATTTTACTGGAGATGGGCATTACCTAATCTGCTAGAATTTTGTATTTTATTTTCATTGAGGGAATTAAAATTGCGTGTAAGCAAAATGCCAAAGTCAAAATGTACTACACGAATCCAATTTATATTCAATCAAGATATGATCTCTATCAGAAACTACGAGAACTTTAATAATAATGATGAGGATGTGCTGACTACTAGCAAAGTAAAAAACTGAAATACTTAAAATGTGGAGGAAGTCAAATTAAATGAAGAAGACTTAATAGATACTTTATAGACGTTTTTCAGTATTACAAACAAAACCTAAAATTTAAAATAAATTATTCTTGGTTATCAATGTATTAATTGTATTCCTAGTTATGGTGCATTTTTATTTACAAATTTTCGTTAAATTTATACCTGATTGTTAAAAAACGCTGACTGCTTTGAAAAGGAGACCTTTTTGATGAGAGTTACTCTCATACATAAAAAATTAGCACTCAACAGAGAAGAGCGGCTAGCCCATTATTAGAGAGAGGTGTTCTAATATGAAATGCTCTTATAAGGAGAGTTCACTGTATTAGTTATTGCTGTTAGTAGCCTCATCAAATTGAAACTGAAACCGTAATGAATCGTTACTTCTGCAAGTAGTTGTTAAAACACGTATTAGATACACTAAGTATCGCTTTTCCACCAAAATTTCTCTACTGCTCATTTTTCACTTTTTGTATTCGTTTTGCAATTTTATTCTGTACAACAACCAATTTGCTTACAGTCTTACTCAACAGGTGCATCAGATCCCAATACTTTTCATTAATATAATGAATGGCGCTGAATATTAAAATTTTAATGATGTTTTGAAGCTATAATATATAAAAATAAAATATAAATGGTTTTATTAACAGTAATTACTGCAAATTTTTCCTTACTATAATACTATTTTCTTGCAATAACATGCTGTTTTGGTGGTTTAAATAGGAAATCAATAAACAAATGGACAACTATTTATTTTTACGAATACTTAAACTCCCGTGACAGATTGGCGATATTGTGTTGATGAGCTTTATAGTAGCATCAAGTTTTTATGGCCAGATGCCTGCTCGAATAGAAAATCGACGGTTTATAAAAGTAAAGAAAGTCTTACGAAAATACTCTTACTAGTCAGTTTACATGGAAGGTTACATCCAAAATAGGAGACAGGTCAAAATAGTGTTCAAATTTTACATTGTACGCCGTTTTTAGAATATCATACACTTTCTGTGCTACCTAGGTGAAATAGATAATAAATTGCCATATGTTGCTTATAATCATCAGTGAAGTCATTTGTTATAAGACTAAATGTAATAAAATCTGTTGATTGATAATAATAATGTAAACATAAATACTGCTACAATCAATAAGATTTATCCAAAACGTTTGTATGTGAAAAAGGATATACAGCCAACAGCATATGGCAACTTGTAAAAATAATTCACGATTATGGCAAGAAAGGTTTTGTGCCACAGTAGAAGTTGATTATGGATCAATTAAAAAATATTAAGTCAAAAAAGTGAAAGCTGTGCAAAATGTAACCAAGTAAAATAACATTAATTTGAAGTATTAAATATGCATAATAAGTGATTAAAACAACCTTTATCGGTTGTGAAACTTTAATTACAACAAACAATTGTTCATAGATCATAAAATAATACGTTTTGAGTCAGGCTTACCATTAGAACATAAAAAGTTTTCAAACGGCAGTATTTAAGCTTTAACAGCCGGGCCCTATACCGTGTTTAACAAGACATAAAACAAACCCAAAAGGTTCCCCCTCAAATTATTAACAAACTAGCCTTGCCTTTACCAGGTTTTGTAAACATTTGCTTCAGCTGAACTTTTGTGGCTCCTGTTCAGGTCACAATCATTTAACAATACAAATAAATAATGACGCCAAATTACTTAAAAACATTGAAATCCGTAGTGGAATCATTTTAAATTTTCATTATAATTTTTATTTTCTTCAGAATTACTATGAACTGGTATTTCTACAAAACTCCATATCTTGGTCTAGTTCTTTGAATACCCTTTGGCAGATGGGAACATTTGAACTTAATCTGGGGCAACATCATCTAATCTCCTAATTCGGGCATCTACTCCTTGTAAAACGTCAAATTACATAATAAGATCTCTTAGGCTTTGACCTTTTAACGTTTAGTATAAAAATGTTATATCAAAAATTTTGAATAACAAAATAGTGAATCCAATTTGTAAATTATTAACATTGGTATTCATAATATAAACATTTTCTCGCTTTTGAGTTTTAAAAGGTGATAGTGTTATAAGGTTTTCATTGTAATACAATGCATTTTATATCTTAATCTTGATAAAAGTTTCCTTGTGCGGCTGAATTGAAAACACCAATTTAAAAAACAGTCAAACGTAAAAATTTTAATCAATTTTACCTTTTGCACTCTACTGTTTATTTTATAACCACAACGTCATTGTGAATGAACTATCTGAAGTACGACATTACCTCAAATTTCACAAACATATTTTTCACGACGTCAAAATAACGAAACACCCAAATCTTTCCAAACGGAAACGCAAAACAAGCTTATATCAAATTCATTAATAGCAATTTCTTGAAATATTCCCTTGTAACTTTGCTTTGTCCATAAAATTACTTGCTACAGTTCAGTTTAATAAAAAGATTTTATGTTTCACCAAAATAATTCATAATATGGGAAAAGTTCATTAAGCAAGCCATTTAACTTGAAACATAGCAAATTGTCCAATTCAAAATACAAATTAAACTCAAAAACATTTAAATAAAGTTCATTGCAATGATTGTTTACGAATACCTCTTAACCGTCGTTCGATCTTTCTGATATTTTGCAATAGGAAAATTGTAATTAAATCGGGATATAAATTCAAAAATCTAAATACGCGATCTAATATTGTAACTAAATGCCACGATGGGCTGATTATGACAAATTTTAACCATTTTAACTTTACCTACGGTATTTCCAATCGTGTCTGCAAAATGAATACAACTTCTATCCGCTTTGTGGTAGAAAAAAAGCATTATCATAAACATTTTGTCATCTAACGTTTTACGTAAACTCTATCAATCATAAGATCATTCTAAGTTTCTATGGGTGTTACAATTTGAAACAACAAATACAATATAACGACAATAATAATAATAGCGGTAATAATAATGACAACGCCATCTAACAAAATTTATATGTGTTCGAAATCTAAACATGGATCAGGTGACGACCTGACTGATAATACGTGCCGATAACAGAAAGATAATGAATGTTGAAATGTATGAAGGGAACAAACACTTCATAGAGCTAATTTTTATTTAGTTGCAAATAAAATTGTTTAAAAAATTTATAATTACGCAAAGAATAGTCTCGTCACGTTTTCAGAAATGTCTAAATTACTACTCAAATGGGGTTTTAAGGGATTTTTTCATCTCAGGTGCGCTATGATAGCACTACCAAATATTAAGTGTCATACATATAATATGGCTTTACGTTAGAATATTTAAGAATTTGATCTACTGAAAACAAAACGCTCTACCATCTTACTGGATACGAAACTTTTGAACCCAAAATATTTCTCCGAGGTACCGTCCAAAGATTGGTTTAGATTAAGCTACTTGTCAGGGTTGTGAACTTTACAAAAGTTTATTTTTAGCCACTTCACGTTTTCGTAGAGACAGAACACAAAAATTAAGACAAAATTCACATTTACTTATTACTGAAGTTTTCAAACACTCATGGAATTAATTGTATGTATATTTATTTAAAGAAAATTTAAATTGACAATGCAATGTTCGTAGAATCATCATCATCCTTACATCTTTAATACTACCAATACTTTGCTTGAAACTGTACCTCCTGAAATACTTTAAATAAAATAAAAAATATCTTGTAAGGTTTTGACATTGTTTACACGAAGGAACGGCATCATCGTTTGTGTATTATAAAGATGATAATCTTGTCATGTCGCTTATAAAAATATTTCGTAACTTTAAAATATTGTTATAATAAATAAATTAGCGCTCATCAGGGAAGGGCGGTTTTTCAGCCAAATTGTGGAGACAGAAGTTGTAATATTATGGGATGTTCTTATTAGGTGAGTGCACTGTATTATTTATTGTTATATGCAATCGCATCAAATTGAAACTGAAGCTATTAATAAATTCAACTTCAATAAGTAGTTTTTGAAACACGGATTAGCTCTATTAAATTTTTCTTGTCCGCCAAAATTTATGAACTGACTTACTTTACTCTCAGTGCTTTTTTTGCTATTTTGTTTTGTTCAACAATCAAAATGTCCAAGCGAGTTTTATTCTGCTATTGCATAGTAACAAATATTTTTCATGCATTTAGTAAGTGATGTTGAAATACGCAAGTAACAACAATGATATCACTTGAATTATATACTTTTAACTGCGCAATTTGAATTTTTTATTAGAATGGGAGCGCTGCGAAATTGGAATTCTCTTATTCAAGCCCTCACAAAGGTGTCAAACGTTTCGTTTTGTTTGGGTATTTAACAAAAGTCCGTATATATAACGCAAAAGCGTGCAACGATCCAAAAGAGAGTTTCTTATGGACTTAATAATTATCTTGGAAGCAGTCCAAAACGTTGTTTTTTCTGCATTTGGCATGGTGGATTCAGGAGAATGATCAGTTTGCCGGTAGCATCAATCTTTCATTCAAGTCTTTCAAGTTCACATCTTTGACACGGAAAGTCATTTCATCTTCTTCATACAACATGTAAAATGGACTTCAATCAATGTTATCATCCTCAAAATCCTCATATAATTTTTCTCAGCTTCAAGCTGAATCGATCCTTTAGTCTTTAGAGGCACCATTTTTGTTTTCCCAATCGCAGTTAATACAATTTTCAAGTTGTGATACTTTTGTTGGATGTCAATCATTTTGCTTTATCCATGAAATGTGAAATACAATAGCTATTTAAAACGTATACACTTGGACATTTTATGGGAAAGCTGGTTTTGTGAGGCTAGTTAGATTAAAAAAAGAATGCAATGAGATAAACCTAATCACGAAATAAACAACTCATTTAGAGAATTTTATGTCAGTTGGACGCTGGTTGTATTCTTTTTCAATTCCTCTTGATTGAATACAAAGATGGTTACCAATTTTGGCTGTGGTGATAAGTAAGAGAAGGGTTAAAAGAACACTACCATGCAACATACTAAAGGAAAACATATTGACTCAGTTCATTCAAAATGTATATTAGGTTTTAGGATTTTCAGGAGCTTCATGTCCTTATAAGTGCTATATTATACTCTCATACGTTCTAAATATTTATTTCGTAAATCATTGCTGAAAGGTGACTTTTCTTTTACTAGAATGCTCTTGTCAAAATAACCAAATAAACTGTGAAATATCTTACTGGTCTTACAAAAATTGATTTCATTCTTCGGACGTTATTTTTAAAATTGTTTTAATTATTCTTTTTCTCTTTACTGCAGACAGTACATTGTACCGTAGACGTTACTAAAATTAGCCATTACACAAGCTTTCTAGAGATCGACATACAAGTCCATATCTTCTAAACTAGTACTTCGTAACTACAGCCGAAGCCGCAACAGCTGAAAAGTATCATTAGGCTCTGCTGCCACTCCAATTTCTGGGGTGGGAGTTCTCACCTACTGCACCCGTTTCGGCCAGAGGTCGGTTCGACACCTCTTTTATTTTTTGACTACCCACGGAAGACTTATATCAGAGAAAAAGTCCGTGATCCCACCGCGATTTGAACTTGGGTCGCTGCTATTAAAAAAGCATTTTTGCACAAATCAAGTGTTAATCAACTAATCTATCAATAATGTAACTTCAATGGACCTTGGATGTTCAATCTTTGCTTCGGAGACCTTGCTAGTTTTAGTACATGGAACATATTGATAACCAGAATTACCGCGGAGTTCAGATGTTGAAGGATGCAAATATTTGCAGACGTTTAATTTAAACAGAATGTCAAATGTATTTGGTTTAGTTGAAAGTACAAAGTTTTTAAGGTACTTTCCGATGTGAAAGTTTAGTTTAATAATTGTTGCTTTCTCTAATGATGTATAAAGTAATCAATAATGTGACACATAGATTTAATTAATAATCATTTCACATTAAATTTACGATTTATTTTTCAAATTTATAATTAATAACAGCTTCTCAATTTCAATTATGTTGTCTCTCAACGTTCGACACGAAACGTTTTTAGAGCATTACGTCCATCGCCATGACAAAAATGTGTTTTGTTAACTGTTGAAGAATATAAAGAATTTTAAGAGAATATCTGGCTAAGTATTAATAGTAAATTTTTGTTTTGTTTATTCGTATTGTGTTTTTTGTCAAGTTTAGTGATAAACAGAATAGTTTAAACTTGCCCTGTAGTCGTGTTCATGTTCATGTACAAATAGTCTGAGCAAATACTGTGGTGACTTTTGTTACTTGTGTTTCTGGACGAACGCTTATGATAATGCAAATCGTATTTCCCTGAATACACCCTCACTTGGAAAGTATTAAAAAACAAAGTGATGGGTTATATTGTTTGTAAATGTGCTATAATTATTTTGGTTTTGTTTCTTTATAAACACCAACTGATTTTAACGAGATTTAACACCGCGATTCAGAAATACTGGAGATCGTTGGTGGACATTCCCAATGATTAAACTATCTAAAGGCATTATAGCGAAACTTAAGTAGACAGAGTCTGACCAGAAATAACTGAAAATAAATTATAATACAGTGAACGCCCTTTATAAGAGACCATCAAGGGAACCACGTATTTAAACCCTTAAAGAAATTGTCCCTTACCGCATAAGGGACCGGTACACTATAAAGAATAAGAGACGATTACCTTATTTCACAGTGGGGAATTGTATCTTTTTTCAAATTGACAAGTGTACTATGTAAGTACCTATTATAAGCATAATAAAGTAAATAGTTTAAATGTTTCCTATTTGCCTTAGTAACTGTTTTTGGCACTACTGGGTTAATTTGATCATCGTTTTATATCTTTGAGGTTATTTTGCAATCTGAAACAACCATAGATTATTTTTTTACAGCAGTATACAGATTGCAAATGATATTGAAAAGTCAAGTTGATAATGGTTGAGCCGACCTAAATTGCAATTTAATTCCACAAAACATTGAAAATTAACTAACAAACAGTATCGCATGAGCAGAAGACGTCCACAGAAGCAGCATTTTTTACGAAATTGAAGGCAATTCTTACAAATAGTTTCTAAAAGCATATTCTAAAGAATAAACTGATATAGCAATTCATTTGTACAAAAGAACATAATCCTTTCAACGTTTTTAATATGTACATTTAAAATATGATAACTCTATAAGTACATTGATTTTAATCTAGTCATAATTATCATGTGTAAAGTATTGCTGTTGTGTTTTAGTTTTTCTGTTTTTTACAACTTTGTGCCTGCGAATAAAGAAGAGACTATTACATCTTCTTGTGAAAAATCAAAAGACTCTATTTTTTAAAAGTTTGTACATTTATCGAGATCAAAAGTATAAAACTACGTTCTAACTGAAAACAAAATCAAGGCAAAATCTAAGTTAGTTATTTAATTATTTGTTCTTGAGACTTTACATACGAGCCGAAAAACTAGCAATTAAAAAAGCTTGGCGGAAATAAACAAAAAATTATCTCTAGCAATCCAAAGGCCCATAAAACATTTTTCAAGTTTCTGAAGGAAAGTTGAAAATAAGATTATTTAATAATACGGTAGCATAGTTAATGGTTCAAGCCATACAAAACACAAACCATCAATGAAAACCGCAAACATTTAAAATATGTTAATTTAGTTGTAGTTTTGTGAAATTGTAAAGTCATTTTCAATCCCAACATTGAAAATATCTTCTAAATAAGTTTCTTTAAAATAATGCTCCGCAAGAAGAGTTCTTAATTTCAAAAGAAAACAAATAAACTAAAAACTACGTTTTAAAATAAAACTGGTTTATCATAATTAAAAATGAAATCTTGAAACAAAAAGGATTATAATTTTGTGCATTATTGTTTGTAGAAGAATCGTTTGAAAAACATTATAAACTAATTTTTTATCCAAAGATTTGAAAAAATTAATTGTATAAATGTCCAGATTCAAAATTCAAATTGAAACAAGAGAAGTGACAAACGCAACATCACATCCGTCCGTTGTACGTTTCTCAAAAATCATATCAATATCAAACCATCAGACATGACCACTGAAACGTTCTCCAAATTTAAAGGTTCTCACTAGTCCGCACAAAAGGTCCAACACTTGCTCAAAAACTGAAGGAAGACAATTTTGCACTTCTTCTTTTGGAATTTAATGAAGAACAGCTCAAAACTAAGACCGTCGGTGCGCAAAAACAGTTCTTATAATATTAATATCGTAGCTACATTGTAATATCTTGTTTTCATTTTAAAAACAATAGAACATCTCGATGACTGTCATCAGAATAAGAAGTTGCATCATAATTTAGTGCATTATAAATCACATTTGTTTCAAATCTAATAACACGTTATTCTAGACTTTGAACAGGTAAAAAGGCTGGGAAAAGGACTGCTTTCTTAGTCAAGGCATCTGAAGACGTTACCTTGCTTGAATACATAAGCAGCAGCACATAACAAGGAGGTACATACCTAAATATTTTATATACTTGAAATAATATAAAACATATCTTGTAAGGTTTTAACGTTATTTACACGGTTGAGCGACAATTTCCTGTTTTTATGAAATGAAGATTAGTATTGTTGATACAAAATTTGGATATGGAGCCGCAAATAAACTTAAGAAAAAGATGATAAAGATATTAGTTACCTTGGCCATATTACGGATTGCAACAGTTTCATGTATCATGCATTTTTTGCAGTAATGCCGCTTCTAAAAAGTTTCATTTTTTAACAAACTGATAATAAATAAAATTACATTTCATAAAAGACCAGTCGGGAAAAACAGTATGTATTAAAAAATTTAAGATAACTGCTTTTTCACGTATCTATTTACTCAAATGGACGAATGCTCAATAAAAGAGTATGGTTTTTTGGCTGATTCCTGAAATCAATCAAAGATTTACTGGAGATGAACATTACCTAGTTTGCTGGCACTTTGTGTTTCATTTTCTCTGAGGGAATGAAAATTGTGTGTAAGTAAATTGCCAAAGTAAACATGAGCTACACAAATTCAATTTAAATACATCGTGAATTTGTTCTCATTCAAAAACTATGTAAACTTTAGTAATAATGAGAAAGTTCTGATTACTAACAAAATAAAAAACTGAATTATTTAAATTGCGGAACAAGTCAAGTCAAATAAAGAAAACGTAATAAATACTTTATAGACGTTTTTCATTATCACAAACAACATAAAATAATAAAAAATATTAAATTATATATTTTTGGTTGTCAATGTATTAATTATATTTTCAGTTACGGTGTATTTCTATTTAAATTTTTCAGTTAAGTTTATACGTGGTTGCTGAAAAACGCTGACCGCTCTGATACGGAGGCTTTTTCGATGAGAGTTATTCTCATACATAAACAAATTAGCACTCAACAGAGACACGCGGTTAGTTTTTTATTAGAGAGAGGTGATCTAATATGGGATGTTCTCATAAGGAGAGTGCACTGTATTATTTATTTTTGTATGTAACCTCATCAGATTGAAACTGAAGCCGGTAATGAATTGTTACTTCTACAAATGGTTGTTAAAACACGTATTATTTACACTAAGTCTCGCATGTCCACCAAAATTTCTCTACTGATTTTTTCACTCTTATGGTCAGTATTTATGTTTATATTTTGGTTTAATATTTTTTTAGTCATTTTTACAGATAAAAACAATTATTGAGCTATAAAACGCATTTTATAATCGTAATCGCTAATTATGTCAACCAAGACCCAAATTATTGTTTTTATTTTTTGGTATATTTCGAATGATGCTGCTTGTGCCAATGGTCCGAATACTTAATTTAATTGAATTATTGTGTGTAATACGAGCATATAGTATGTAAATATATTATCTTCTTATATTATCACATCAGAAGTACATATAAACCTTCTGTTTTGGGCAAACCCTCTCATAGTTAGAAACCTCAAAAGTTCAATTTTTTGCTTAGTAGCGTCAACGTCTGTCAATTTCTTTTCAATGTTCTTGTTAAACGTGTTATCAAATTTGGTAACATCAACTGCTTAAATACAGCATTCAAATTCAAATTCAAATTCAAATTCAACTTTATTCACAGGAAAATTAACCTGTTAGTGTTACATACTTCAGTTACAAATCATTGATAAGTAATTGTTGTCATTGTAATA
>JAQFYG010004829.1:0-10581 GCA_034694325.1 Entomobrya corticalis | reverse complement strand
ATACACAACAAAAGGATTTCTAAGAAAAAAATCTGTTTCTTTTCTTTTCCGTGGACCATTAACTCTTTTTCTTTCTCTTGCCTATTGTCCAAAAACAAGCAAATAAATTGAAAAGAAGTCGAAAGATTGAAAGAATACGTGCTGTTGACAAGTTGTAAAGTAGTAGTGCATCTTGAATTACACACGATTCGGTACAGTTCATCATGTGTAACTCTTTATTTGACACAACAGGAAACCGTTAGTACACGATGTCACATAATATGTAATCACAATCTCGCTCAATTCTACATGCATTTTTGGTTAACATTGCAACTCGTAGCCTTTAAAAACAAGTGTATTAAATTTTTAAAGTTCTCTGGTGAGCGTATATTTAGACTTTCTGCTGTAATTATTACGCGGGTATACATACATTCGAGCTTTCAAGCTGGTTATTTAACGCGTTACGTATATCTCTTTGTTCACAGTGGCTTCTTCTTTTCCCTTCTTGACTTCAACACAAAACGTGTCAATTAAAAGACCTGCGTGAGCTCTTACACTACTTGAAGTAAGTATATTTATACTACACCGCATATAGTTGACTGAATTTGGCTTCCCCTGTTTATAGTAGAAAAATAACATTTGCAAAACGTCAACTAAATTTGCGTGGATTCAAAAAAGGGCATACAGAATCCAATACAATCATATCTATGTGCATATTATCGTTATGATATTCAGAAACCAGACATTTTCAGAAATAGAACTTAAAGCCAACGCACCCACTTTATGCTCCATATATATTTAAAATTATCTACCGTGACTAAAATCTTATTGTTGTTCTTTTAGTTCTCTGTTGTTATTTGTGATGCGATGCGGGTTTGCATCTTTTCATACAGTCATGCACATATCACATTATAACTAGCGCTGGTAATTTTATCTGTTTAGTTAGATCAGGGTTTTTAAATGACACGATAAAGTAAAAATTTACGTACGTTACGTACCAGTCTTTGTGGTGGGCAATTTTTATAAAAACCGAAATTCGAGTTGCTTACTACGATTTGTGTTGCTACTTGTTCTGTATATCAAAGAGTTTACTTGTCTATTAATGTTTTCTAGATTGAGGTTAAAAATGAAAATGACATCCATTTTTAAAGGGATGAATCTATGTTTTTTGCAATTTTGCTGGGTTTCAAATATAACTATTCACAAATCTTTGTTTCTGAAGTACATATTTGGGTAGATTTATGTAGTAGTTTTTACAAGAGAATAATGCAATATTTTAGCAACAAATATCCGTGGATTGAACGCAGAGTGTTAATGACAATGACTTCTCGTTTGTCATTTTTTCTTTATTTGCTCGGAAATGACAAACAAACCATAACAAATCGCCTGTTTACTTGCATACATAAACGTTACAAAAGATCTAACCACAACACGCTAGTGGCTGTCAATTTCTGTCTAATCATCCTTTAAGTTTAAACCATACCGATAAAAAGGAAATCACGGAGAAACCAGGATGAATCGTGAATGCAGCCTGTGGTAAAAATGATATCGCACCTAAATACTGTGTTTTTGTCAGTGCCATCCGATTTTTTGTAGGGTTGTTTGTACTTTGTTTGCGCGAATGAATGACACTAATCATGGCGAATCGCATATCTTCGTCTGTCTGGTGCAAACTAAACTTTTCTGTTGTGCACAAATATGTGCCTCGAACAACAGATGGTTGGAGGAATTGCAGTCAAAAGTCATAATTCCTAGTCTTTTATTATTGAAACCTTTCATTGTACCTATTATAACCATCTAACTTGCCTCATTCCAAATTGTTCGTTGCTATTTATACAGATGTTTTTTGTACAATGAACTATTGTAACTTTTCCTGATCATTGCATTGTCTTTATGTAGTTTAAACAAGTCTGCTGTGGCTTGCTCATGACATTTGCCACTTTGCCACAACACCGTTCCATTTCCATTGGTAAAAGAAGTAATGTTGTGGTTTATGACAGGAACCCGTATTATTTTGAAATCATAACGTTATCTCATTACCAACCGATAAAAACAGCAAAAAAGAACTATACAAAATCCATTTTATGATAGGAGACGATCGATCACAAATTAATATAGGCTGGCTGTATCACAACCGCGTTTCAACTAGACGAAAAAAAATCTTTAAAATGTTATCAATAATGTATCTTACGATTCCCTTATTTTTTAATTTACCAAATAAATTAAATATGTACGGACGCTAAATACATGGATTGATTTCTATTTATATGTCTTTGATCGTGCGGATTATAAAATTAATTAAATCTCGATAAATCCAAAAAATATACTTTTTTTTAGCTAAACATTAATTTCTTAGTATTTCCTCGCCTTAGAACACCGTCACCGTCATAAATATAAGTAATGCTGTATGTTTTTAATTTAGTTTACATTATTCATTTTAAGCTTGTATCAAATTTGTCTCAATCTTAGTTTTGACAGAAACGAATTACACAACTTATTGACATTTATGCCATACCATTACAAAGACCATATTATTGGTATCAAACATGACGAAATAAAGTTAAACCATCACTGGATTGACAACTTTACGCATCCTTGACTTTTAAAATCCTTTTTAGATGCATATCACAGAAATTACATAGACCAATGAACTATTCTCCTCGAAAGAATTCGTCACGCTCCCTTCATTTCCTTCAGAAGAGAAAAAAAAACTGCTAGAAGGAAACGCTTAAAAACATCTTCACCATGATATAGTTTTAACGTGAGGGTATTTAACTTTAATCATTTCCTCACTTCATGAAAGCTTCGTTCTCAATAAGATACGACAAAGTATGCGTATGTATGTATGTGTCATAGGCGGCTTCCCTATATTTAACCAGCAGTAGAATGCTCATACATTTTAGCTTATCTATAAAAAATCGCTATCAAAGACTCGGAAATCAGTACATCTTTTAATTTATTAAAATACTGTCTTGCCATATGTCGGACGATTTCGGGAAAATCAAAGGATGCACGCGGCTGTTTACTAAAAGATTATTAGCGTGTGCAAATTTCGTATTTACTTTGAGGTGACGGTGACAAAACGAACAATTCACAGTAATTATTTTCTTAATGGATTTAGATTCAACTACGGTAAATAATTTGGTTCTTGTGGTTGTTGGTTGTTCATGTAAAAACTTCAGGAAGTTAAAGGAAGCACAAGAACTATTATTATTACAGAAAATATGATGATAATAATAATACGCAAAGTATGCAAGGCAGAGTGTTCATGATATGATATCTTATCGTATTTTAGTGTGAATTCACCAAATTGACATGCATTATACTAGAGGAAAAGTGTTCGCATGCTCCCAAGCGATTATATAATAACCAAGTTGACGAGTAAAATGAAATGCCAAAAAATGATAGCGGTGGTGTGGCGAAAAGAAAATGTTAAAACAAAAACAAGATTAGGTGTCATCTTCTCAACACGAGATTAATCGCATCTCACAATAAAATCTAACGGGAAGATTATTCATATTCGTATTATGAACCTATAGTCAGTCCCTAGTCGACATTTTAATAACATGAATGAAATAAGCTGTCCAAATAAAAGTATATAATTTTCATTGTAATATTTTTAACTCTCGCTGCACATTCTAACTCAACTGACTCTGTGTTTTACTTTTACTAGGCTCACATTGACGGAAATTATTACAAGTTTGTAAAAAATTGTAAACAAAAACATGAAAGACAATGAATAGAGCGTTAGTTAATAAAATAAAAAAGTTTGCGATTCTTACATTTCTTTTCAGAACACCACACCGAGTGAAATCCGTAATTCTCATTTTAAAAACGCGTCCGGTAGAATCGGACGCATCTGGAACAATGACGCAAGGGCCATCCTGTAAGTCTTGAGCAAGGTAATCCTTGACAGCCCCACCTCTATCATCTGCAAATATCGGAGTGCCCCGAAATCCATCCGGTCTTCTCAGTCTTGACGTGAATAATTCTTTACCAGATGTGCCTACAGCGCAGTCAATGTCAGCAACTGGGGGAAAGCGGGACATTAAATCATTCCTCATATTTTGTTTTAAAACAGTCGAGTTCAAATGTTAAAAAAAAGAAAATTTAAAAGTAATTTAGAATATCTAATAAAAGTACTAACTAACCTTCATAGTCTTGACATTTTGCTGTATGTAGCAAACAAAGTAATGTTAAATATGCTCCGATAAGACGATTGAAACTGTAACTGACGGTGAACAAGATTCGTCTCATATTTTCTTTCTTTATTTTTTTAAAGTTTTATTTTGTAGAAAGTCATAAAACTTGTAAAATGAATCAACGTGACAATATTTTTGGGCACACTTTTGGAATTATGCTTAAACTCAAACTAATAAGATGCACATTCAATTTTATTTTAAACAGCCCACTTTAACAAATCAACAATTTATGTCTTCAGGCCATGTTGTCTTCGGATTTGTAATGTAGTTTATATTTACCTACTTCGATTTTACTTATTGATTTTAATCTTCACATTACTAACCAAGTGTATATTAAGTAGTATTTCCGGTAACTTTCACCAATAAGCATATCTCATGTATAACTTGCATTGTATTTTCTTTTAACCTTTCCCTTCTCGTTCGACAGAGTGCACAGAATATTTTTAGTGCGCTAAATTATTGTCCTTCTCGTAACAAACAGCCTTACTTACTACTGGCCTAGTCCACTGGGATTCCCCTTTTTAGCCAAATTTATTTCTTCAACTTAATACACATTAAACATAAGCATTGACTATACATGAGTGTTTGTCACGAAATGAGACGAAATGGATGCAGGGTCCCGCTATAAATCCAATCCAGGTGTGATATTAAAGCTTACATTAGATACCAAACTTACTATGTTTTAACACAAACGCTAGTACGTACATGTTCATGCGATTTGATATCATTTGCAAAAAAAAAGTACGAAACCTTTTACCAACCAAGATGATCTTCACTTCCCCTTATCACCATGATATGTCGTGTAAAGGGGTTTTGCACAGGACCAAGAGTTGCAAGTTGCAATGCAGTCTGAGTCTGTACTATGTTGCGCATATACGTATCTTCTATTTTTATCTGCAGTCTGTTGCCTTTTTCAAAATCATCTTTCTCTCCTTTCAATTCAGGACTTATACCTATATTTATACTCATCCCAGGTGAGGGAATTATTTAGGTAAAAAATTCAGTCACACGGATTCCTTTCATCATTTCTTACGTTATCATCATCATAATGTGCAAGTATGAATTGTGTGGTGCGTAGAGCAACCGCACCGTTCCCCTAACTCGGAGTTCTCACAAGTTACAAGTGATATATAATAAACCCTCCTTCTTTGAAGGGTAAAGTTTTCAGTGACATGCCACAATTGTTGGCTCGACTTTAGTATTTTGGCCTACTGCTTCTTCCTGAGTACTTAAGTAACTGCCTATATTTATGTTACCCTACTCTGTATTGTATTCATATTCTTGAGGAATTCTTTAGAGCCCTACAACACACATCGAACATTGGATTGACGACGCAAAGAGCGGAACTCATTCCGCTTCGCTTATTTTTTTCAAGAAGTGAATTGCAAAACTTATTTCAAAGATAGGTTTCATACTAATTTTTAGTGTATTGTATGGTTAAATGCGACATTGACACATGATGACACTAATTTTAGTCTCATATAAGCACGATTGCTCTCTACAACTAGTAATTATGCAATTTTAAATGTCTAGTAGCAAACTTAATTCTTGATGCAAGTACACGTACCTGCTATGAAAAAGCTCTCATTATGTGATGCAGGTTCCTAAACAAAACACGATTTAAGAAAATACATTGTTTTGTCCCAGTTTTAAAAACTGGTAGGTAAGCGCACTAAAATGAGTCAACTAGTATTGAATATAAGCACAATTTGTATTTGTTGACATTTGATGATAGAAATGTGTATCAGATCAGCCCACATTTCAATTGGAACATGATACATAGTTGACAATTCCGCCCCACAAAATATGCTTCTAAATAAAAGTAAACATATTATGATAATATTTAATGCTTTCATACTTTGCTAAGAAAACGGATTTCTATAAAAATGGTAGAAAGCAAACAAATTATCATGGGATGTAATCCTTTTTAAATGTGTTTCTGAACAGGGTGATTTAAGATAAATCGTTGCGAAACGTATTTGTGACTGTGACAGGTGCACTTATAATTTCCGCAAAAATTATTACCTCAACCATTATATTGGATGAATTATTTAGCTTGGTAGCATTTGCCGGATTGAAGTGGAACGCAAAATGTTGAACTTTTTGTTTTACAATTTACCATGATAAGTTCTCTATGTACTGTCTCGCAACGCAATGAGTACAGCTATAGGTAGATGGACGATTACTATTTGATAAGGACTATTGAATGCCACAGTTTGACTGACAACACGCGCTTTCATTTTGCGTTTTATGTAGTTCATACCTATTTGACTCATTCCGTTAACCTGAACACTGTCAATGTCCAGTTGTTACTTACACATCATTGATTATAATCTCAATAAGACTCCATTGATTGACACCAACAGTTGCTTGTTGAAACGTAATCATCAACCAGACATGTTTTCAGTTATTTCTTGGATATGCCAACTTAGAACCCGTAATTTCTGCTCTGTGTTTGTGTCGTTTACTGGTCTTTAGGACGGAACGAAATCCATTTTTCAAGGGCTTGAAATTTTGATGCCAACAGTGCCCTAAAGTTATATAAGATTTGACGATTCAAGATTTGTTTTAACTCTTTTCTATGAACAATGCGTCATGCGTTCTACTACTAGTTTTTATCGATAAGTTTATTTCGTTCCATGTTACGCATGTAAAAATATAAACCATACTGTTATTACATAGCTTTCAGGAAGCGAGTACAAAAACTCCAATAAACACTTGACTAGTCTGCAACAATAATATCATGCACTATTAAATTCATTGCACAGGTGATTGATCGTCTTCACATCATTTATTCGTATCCGTTTATGCAAAACCCATAAACGATCATAAAAGCCAAAAATAACAAAAATTTACCTTCAAATTTATAAATGTTGGAGTAGTAATATTGTTGATTCGATATGTTTTGATCTACTGTTTATTAGAGAACCTTAGAATCTTCATAGATTCTTATCATTAGGTGGAACCAATCAAAACTTACTCTTAGACGCACATGACATGGCATTGTGCTACACATATAAAACATCATGCAATTCATGCACCGCATATATAGGCGCAAATATAGTCATCATGACAAGACTAATAACTTGTTGATATTAATCGAGGAGCACTTGACACTTTTTTCTAGTGCCACCTACTTACCTAAGTATATTATTGTTGCATTGTTGCGAACCACACACACCACACGTATAGGTGAGTACCCACAGTACCCAGTACCCGTACCGTAGTTCATGTTTTTATTTTGGGGAAGGAAAGCTTGAGAAGATATCATACCTTATCCATTTTCATCATGATATGATGACGACAATGATGATGCAGAAAATAAAGTCATAAAATCATCGTAATCATTTCCACGTACTCTTCTTCTTACAACAAACAAGAGAATTTCGACCGTGAAATCTTAAAATTACACAAACCTGTTGTGCTATCCTGCTTCTATAAACAAATTTTGATTGAAGATGTTGTTGTAGCAAGCAGAAGCAATCCAACTATAACTAATGCCAAATTAAATCCGTGCAGCGTATATTATTTTCATCTAGAAGAAGCTTGAAAAGCATGCGCCTACATAAACATTATGCAAGTAATTTTTACCGATGTAACGAACTTATCATATAAATCCACTAAAATATCAGAAGAAACATAGCTTGCGACAAAACATTGAATCCGACCTAGCTAAAGCTGACCGAATATTATTGATACATTTATCTTCAATTGAATAACTATTGTGAGCACAAATATCAATTTGACGTGCACAATAACTAACAGAAAGTGCTGTGATCTTGTTTCACGTTGCCCCTTCTCATGTATGAATATGAATACGATAAGGCTGATTGATGAAAGTAGCTCAACATTATACAAATTGACTTTTGCACATGACAATTTTGAAGTAATATTGGATCGGTTTAAAACAAACGCTTAATGTAACGGGTGACAGATCTTCGTTTATAATGGGGTCGCGCAGAAGCAGTAGAAAATATTGAAATCCAAAAGTCATTACCATTCGAATATAATAGAAACAGAATGGACTTAATGTACTACAAAATGGCTATAAAACACGTGCTTAAATATATTCGTGCATATGCCGCATCGTCACTCAAGTTGACTGCAGAATTTATAATTTGATAATGATTGTTAAAAAGAATAGACATTGGTACAATAGTAAATATATGGCAACTAATTTATTGCCGAATTCCATTCATCGATTTCCGTAATCCGCATTTAAAAGACTATATTTATTCGAGGCATGTTCATGACTTTTGTCACTTGTCATATTTTCTCTTACTGAATTTGAAATGAATAATAAGCATTAACTCTTCACTAATCGAAAGTGAAACTTCTGAAACTGCAAATCAAACGACATGAATACAAATGACATAATGTCATAACAAGGCTCATGTAAAATTGATATGCAACTTATTACATTAATAAAATTATGAAAGCAAAGTTTTTCTTCGTTGCAGACAGTATAGATAATAGTTTCTGAAATCGTGTTTGCTGAGAAAAGAGGAAAGTTGAAGTACATAACACTGTATTCACTACTGTAAGAGTTAGAGTTAATCCAATGGACCTTAATTTATAATAAAAATTGGTAACTAACAACTGGTCTTTAGGCCTCACAGAATATATCGGTTTTAGTTGTTTTGAAACAGCGTTACAGCCCAAAGGTTTAAGTTTTAAGGTTAGTTATACAGTTACATATTTAGGCTGCCCCACATATTTGTAAATTATATTTGTACGTGTAGTAAGCTGAGCACAATGATACCAATATTTTGGTACAAATCAAGGCATTTTTGTGTTCTGGTGATTGCAGTTTCATTTTTACTATTTGTAAAGCCGACAAGAGGATACATAGACATCATTCGTAAGTATAAATTACCTTCGATTCTGTTGATTATCTAATTTTGAAGTTTATTATATAAGCCTCAATAATTACTTCTTACCTCAGATTATTTTTATACTTTTGTAATTTTTGTGTCCCAATTTTTAACACAGAATACTGTAAAGCGTTTGATGTCAACTTCAGACCCATTATTTGCCTTTTGAAAAACACAACGCATACCACACCCCCTAATTACAATCCTCCACCATCACATCCTCCGCCGCCACCACCACCTGCACCTCAACCAACTCAATATCCGATTTTACAACCGCCGGTGGACTACACTGATGTTGATGATGATGACGACGAGGACGAGTGCTCCTGTGAAGTCAAATGTATCCCACGAATAGTTCATCAACGATCTATTCAAAATCTTTATTACCATCAATTTCTGAAACAAAAGAAAAGATTTAAGAGAACAGCATCCACCAGTTACCGATGCAAAAGTTGTGGGACAGAATGCCCGGTTTCAACAACTCGAAAGCCAACATGTAATTGTGTCATTCCTGCTACCAGGTCAGAGTGCAGTTGTACAGCTACTTGTGCGACATTTCGCTTCTCCCATTATTTTCAAAATAGCAATGATGACATAGATGATGCGAACTGTATACTCTCGGTGACCGCCCTAGAAGATTGGCGTCTGGGAGAAGAAAGACCTCCATATCTTTGTGACTGTAAAAAAAGCAAGGAATCCGAAAATACCACGAAGCCAGATTTTATTTGCATTTGCCAGAGAGATTCAAGTGATTAAGTTAATAATGGAAAAGCCGGTAATTTGGTTGACGCCCTATTTTGTCTTATAAGTGCATAATAAATACTTAAACAATGTTTTATTAATTAACTTTAAACAAAGAAATTGCATTGTAAGTATGCGATGGTACAAAAATGATAGACTTTTGAATAAGTGTCCTGCTATAATAGTATTTAATAAAGGCATATTCAAGTCTTTTGTTTCAACGTCTCGCCCAGTTCTAGATAGCACTTAAGTTGTTCTGTAAATTTTAAAAAGAATATTAGAACGGAATGTGTGTGAAAATGTTTTTGTATTTCATATAAATCATTTACAATAAGCATGAACACAAAAATGTTTCTCAATGCATGCATTTTACCTTGATAATTGTTGAATCCGGGCATAATCACATTTGCTATACTGAGCAAATAATTTACGTGAAATAAAAACCTCTCCAGTAAGCTTTGTTTTTCCGACTGCTCAGTCAGTCTTTCTGAATTAACATCATCATCGTTCGCCAGAAGCTTCTCTGCTAAAAGCTCAACAATGTCATTTGAAATTTCAAGCAGCAGGTAGTGATTTTCATGAAGCTCTTTCCCATGATATTTGTTAAAAACTAGTTGCAATCTTTCCTGTTCCTCTTTCCACTCCAGATCTCGACTTTTGATTCTGTCGATATGATCTTGCACATTTGTCACAAAATACACAACTCTTCCCACACTATATTTGCATCCGCATGGAGTATCCGTTTCTTTACTTTTTACACAAATCCATTGGGATTCTTGCTCTGA
>JAQFYG010004828.1:0-10581 GCA_034694325.1 Entomobrya corticalis | reverse complement strand
TATGTAAAAAATAAACGACATTGAAAAATGTCAACATTTGCTGTCGTATGTTAGTTAATTAAATAGACTGCTCTCCTAATTTCCGTTGATAGTAAATCAGTAATAAGTACAATATGTAAAAAAAATTATTGTTTGCGTTTTTATATTTTTGACTGAAATCCACAAGGATCAAAATGCGGCTTGATATGGCCAAACGCTGCATTGACAAAAATCTACCAAACCGTAAAAGGTAGCAAAAGCTGAAAAGTACCTGTTTGTGTAGAGGTTTTAAGGCGGAAGTATATGTACCTTGCTCCAAAATTATTATAAAGTCATATTTTGTATGCTTTATAAGGGAAATAATTATAAAGAAAATACATAAGCAATTTTAGGATTTCGCCAATCCCTTTACCTTAGAATTTAACTGGTGCATTATTTTTGGATCTAAATAATGACGGGACTGCTCTAAGATTTATCGCGAGTTTTAGAAAGTGGAGCTTTGGTTCAATACTTTATTTTGAATTCTTCTTCTAACTATATCCGGTATAGCTTTGACTTGAGTTCATCTGCGGTTTGATAAATCACCAAAATTAGCTAAACAAATATGATGACGTCGAGCAATAACAAACGATAAAATAAAAAAAAATCTGTAATTAATTTTTACATTTTATATTCTGATTACTTTGCAAAATTACCACACCATAATAGAGGCATCTATTGAAACGACGATAATTTTTATTTTAAACCAAAATAATAAATGAAATCGTAATAAAGCAAGCAAATAAATAAATCTAAAATAAATGTATTTCTAAAATGTGTACACAAGCAACCAATTAAAAAATATACGAAATTTCATTCCAGTCCTATGTTGCTTTTTCTTCATCTTGTGTCTAGTTTGAAATTAGTATTAATATTACCTCATTATATAATAATTACTAGACGTAATGCCCATCACAATGACGGGCTCTAGAAAAGAACTTTTTAAGCATAATATTTTTCTCATAAAAATATTCGAGTATATTTAAATTGATTCATGCAAATCTAAGCGATTACCTTATACTGACTAAAATATCATAGTCCAACCCACTACTTCATAATTTAATTGAATTAACCCATTCCAACCCATTATTATGTAGTTTACGTGAATTGATTGTTTTCAGAACATTGTTACGTAATTTACCTGAACTTATCCATTATAACCCATTGCTACGTAGTTTACATGAATTGATCCTTCTGACCGTCTTCACATCATTACCGAACGTAGCCCTCCCAAATAAGTCAAACACAGTATGTATAATTTGGTCGAAATCAGCATGGCACCTTTTGGCATACCCACCCATGCTAAGTAAAAACAAAAACAAGCCTTGTTTAAAGTTAATTTTCACCGTTAAAAATTTGAATTTTTTAGTTTTTAATATAAATGCTGACATTTCAATTGCTTTACCTATCAGATGGTTGTAAACCATTTCCATAGTTTGAGTCTTCATGGAGAACATTCAACCAATAAGATAGCTTATTCTTGCCTATCATTAAATTAGTTTTGTTGTAGTGCGGTCACCAAGCGTCGTTCCCTGAATCTTGTAAAATTTAATCACAAACACTCGTAATAGACTGAGGAAGGCTCCCCAGACCAAATCCTACTCAATAGGTCATTTGAGGTCAAATAGTGTCAATCTTTTATTGTATATTTCGATGGAAGGGTCAACTTTGATCAAGTTTAGTGAAGACTCCATGTGCTTATCTCTATTAAAATACTCAATTCCTACGGAATTTCGTTTTATTCGGGACTAAGAGATTCAATGATTTTGGGATTGCAATTTTACGTGATAATTATTACGACACTCATCTTCGTTACTCTCATGTGACTTAATCACCGTTTTCGTTATTGAATAGTTTTGTAAATTAAACAATGCTGATTACAAGACAGATAAAAATTTCTTTTTCGTTTCAATTTGTGAAAGTAAATAAACAAAATCGCATATATTCATAATTAAACTGCACATTTCATTTCAAATGACAATTTATAACGTAAACAGATTTAATGTAAGTAATATCAGCAAATTTGGGGAATACATGCTGCCCTTCGTGAACATACAGTGCTTTTTAAATACGCATTTTATTATCAAGCTATGTTATAGTCACATCAAATTGTTTATTTTGCCTTACTTTTCCCAATTTGACAAAATTTTTATTTGACTATTGCTCATTAAAATCTTTGTATTAGAAGAACTACTAACAATTTAGTATTGTGTTTATTAAAAAGCTGAAAACCACTTGTAAAAAATTAACGACATTAAACATGTATATCAGCATTTCCTCGGAACGTTCGATGAACAGATTGTATCAGTATGGTATTTGATAGATCAAGTTGTAGTTAACTAAAATGTACGATAAAAAATATTTCGCTAGTGGTTCAATAGTTTTGACTAAAATTCAAGCGGATCAAAAAGCGGCATTATATGGCCACACGCGGTGTTGAAAAAAAATCAACAAAAGCATCTAATTTCTGGGGATTCGAATTGAAATTTTTCTATAGGTGCTCAGTATTTCAAATGACCGCACTGCTATCTGCAGTGGACAGACACACCATTCTTTGTGTTTACGTCAGCTTCCATATTGTTATTTTTTCATCTTTTTTTCGTAGATCCTCAGTCCAGGAATCCATAGGATCTGGTAAGGGTCTCTACTGGTCATCACGTGAACTTGACTTCATTTAACTATTCAAGTTTCTGTCGTGGTTTCCTTCCCCATTGTTTCATCTTCGCATTTCCTCCTCCTGATCGTCGTCATCAATATATTTATTATTGTGTTTACTCTTCAGAAGTGCATTCACCAAAGTAGCAATCCTGATGTTTTGTATGCTCTCTGAGTTCTCAACGGAGCGCTTGGCCGATGCCCATTTCATTATTTGACTTTGAATCCCGTCTAAAATGATTTTTTTTTTGAATTTTCATATATTTTTAAATACATTTTTTTCACGGTTTGAATCATTGATGTCTGTGTCGACTAAAAAACAAAAAATAAAAAAAAGTTGTAAATTTGATTTAAAGGAACGTTCATTTTACATTTACAAGCAAAAGATATCAAGTTTCAAATATTTTGGAATCGATATAGGACAATGTGAGAAAACCTAGATTGGGCAATGTATTGACTGAACGTCCATATGTTAGTAGTTTGCTAGTTTGCTGTTACATCTCTTATCGTGAGTGCTACTGCATTTATTATGACTTTTCCTTCTGTTCCTTATATTTTTTTTGAAAAAATGCAGCATCATTCGCTGGTTTTGCATCTTGCTCCAGAATTATTGTAAAAATATAATTTGTATGCTTTATAAAGATACCCTGCTAAAAACAAGGTTAAAAATAGAAAAAAACAGTTTCCGTTTGCCGAGCAAATTTTTTGAAATGATTTAACCAAGATAATATATACGGCAATAGAGATTATTTCTCAAAGAAAACTTACTACTGTAGAATGCAAGATGAAAATTTGCTATTACTTTTGTAAAAAGGCATGCTAAAAATTCATTGCAGCTTCTTCAAGGCAAATAATTATAATGGAAATATATAAGCAATTCGAAGATTCTGTCAATGCCTTTGCCGTAGAGTTTCAATGGTGCATTATTTTAGGATTAAAAATGACAGGAATTTTCTAAGATTTATGTCGAGTTTCAGAAAGTGTAGCTTGAATCTATTTTACTATTTTATTTCGAATATTGCTTTCAGCTATTTCCAGTTTGGCTACGACTTGGTAGTATCTGGGGTGTACCTTTACACCAAAATTTGCAAAACAAATATAATGACGTTGATCACTAACACGCTAAAATCATGAAATTACCATAAATCTGTAATTATTTTTTACATTTCAGATTTTGCTTACTTCTTAAAATGACCTATGACCTTATATGTTCCCTATATTGTCACACCATAATGGAGGCATATAATGAAACGACGATGATTAATATTAAAAATCTTAACAATAAATGAAATTGCTATAACGTAAACAAAAAAATAAATCTAAAATAATCGTATTTCTGAAATATGGACATTAATACCAAGCTACCAAAGTCTACAAAGCAACTAATTAAAAAATACACAGAATATGATGACGACAATACCATTCCAATCTTTTGTTGTTTGTTCGTCATCCTGTGTCTATTTTGTATTTAGTATTAAGTCAACGTCATTATATAATAATTATATCGTTCGGTGACTATGTGCAGCATCCTAATCTTATAAAATTAAAAAAACGCTCTAATATTAGTGAGGAACACACTCCAGATCACATCTTACCCCAAAGGTCACCAGAAGTCAAAATATGTTAAAATAATTTTTGTTGTTGCATATTTCGATTGAGGGGTCAATTTGGATCAATTTTTGTGAAGACACCATTGGTCCATCTCTATTAAAATTCCCATTCCGTACGGGATTAGGTTTTAGTTTTGGGATTACGAGATTCGTTTGTTTCGGAATCAACAGATTCATTTTTTTCATTTTTACAATTTTACATGGTATTTATTACGACACTCATCTGCATCTTTGTTGCTCTCATGTGAGTTGATCACGGCTTGTTATTAAATAATTTTGTCAATTAAATAATGACGCAATCAAGACAAATGAAAATTCCTTCTTCGTTTCAATTTGTTAAGGTAAAACACGAAATCGAAATAAAATTATATTTACTACTAAGCAGCACATTTTACTTCAAACGACAATTCAGCAGGTAATCAGATTTAATATTTAAAAAATTACAAATTGTTGGACTGCACAATGCCCTTAGTGTTTTTAAATAACCACTTTTAAATACATCCCGTTATATTATAGTCACATTCATTGGTGATTTTCGATGAAGGAATGGTAGCTTTACTTTTCAAAATTTGCAAAGTCTATATTTAACTATTGCACATCAAAATCTATATAATAGAAGATCTACTAACAATTTAGTAAAATGGTTATTAAAAAGCTGAACAATATATGTGAAAATCTGACGACATTGAAAAAAATATTTCAGCATTTGCTGATTAATCAGCTCAGCAGATGCGACATCCGGGGGTGCCTTGAGTTGAGAGAGAATATATTAAAAGACTCCAATAACGAGTAAAAATGAATATTTCGCGTGCTGTTCCATATTTTTAATGAAATTCACAAGGAGCAGAAACGGCCTGATATGGGCAAAAGCATTTTATCATCAGGCTTTGTTATAGTCGCATCATAACTGATTGTTTTGGAGGAATGAAAGCTTTATTTTTCCAAATTTGCAAAATGAATATTCAACTTTTGCCTGTTAAAATCTATATAGTTACTAACACTTTAGTAAAATGGTTATTAAAAACTAAAAAATACATGTAAAAATTTAACGAAATTGAAAAATATGTCAGCATTTTGTAAAAAGTGCTACTAAATAGATTCTTCCCATCGGGTACTCTATGATAGAGAAAATATTGTAATAATCAAATAAACGTAAAATAGAAAATATTTTGCCTCCGTTTCCACATCTTTATTGCAAATCACACAGACCAATTGCAATGCAATTGCATGCAATGGCCAAATGCGACATTAACAAAAATCTACAAAAGCATCTAGCTTCTGGAGATTCAAATTGAAACTTTCCCGAAGCTCACAGTCAGTGTTTCAGATGACCGCACTGCTATCTGCAGTGTACCGACACAGTCATTCTTTTAGTTAAGGTCAATGTCCCTACTGTTTTTTTCTTCTGTTTATCGTAGATCTTCAGTCCAAGAATTACCAAAGATCATGTACGGGCCTGTATTTGTCAGATAACTTAGATATGACTTCATTTAAACATTTACGTTAATTCCGTAGTTTTCATTTTTTCTCTCATCTTCATATTTCCTCTTCCTGATCGTTGTCATTAAAATACTCATTGCTGTCTTCATTACCCAGAAGTGCATTCTCCAATGTAGCATTTCTGACGTTTTTTATGCTCTCCGATTTCTCATCAGAGCACTTGGCCGATGCCCATTTTATCATTTGACTTTGTATCGTGACCAATCTCAAATAATTTGTTTGCAGGCTTCCTCTCACTTGAAAAACATCTTTCTTCAATGTTTGAATTATTGACGACTGTTGTGTCTACAAAGAACAAGAACAAAAATAAAATATTTAAAAAATCTACTCATATTTCTTAATGGATTGTTCATCTGTTTGTATTTCTAAACAAGAAAACTGGCTCAATATAAGGATTTGAGATATGGTTTGGGGTTAAATTACATGCATTTAGCGTCTAATAAGCTTCATGAGTGTACTTATATGTAGATTTATATAGTGCAGAAATTTAAAAACAAATATGTAATACCTTTTTTTTCAGTGATTTTCTTCACAAATCTTGAAAAAATAAGACAAAATAAATATTTGTTTCATGAATGAATTTTAAAATAATGTGCCATAAATATGATAAATGTTAAAGATTACCAACAAGCACACTCACTAAGTATAAAAAAAATTCCAAATTTATTTCTCCCAGTTAAACCTGTACGAAATATTACTAGGAAAAATTTATAAAAAATATTGATGAAAAGCGTAGCTTCATAAAACAAAAATTAATAATTAATTGAAAATGACTCACCTTTCACTCTTGATGATTTAAAGCACCAATGTTTCTTGAATATGGCATGATGTCTGAGGCACTATTCATAATAATAACACTATTTAACTTAAAATATTAAAAGTGTTTTTACCCCATTAGTTATACAGTTTTCCAGTTATGCACGTTCATTTTGATTGTATTTAAACCATATAGAAATCATGCTTGGCTTAGTTACACAAAATTAAAACAGTTTCGCTACAAAATCGTTCATAAGCCCATATACAGCAAGACGAAAAGCACTTTAAGTAATTCATTTTGAAACCGCAATTAACATAATTTGAACAAAAATCACTTAAAGTTTTTATACTGTGGCTACTTTTGTTAACAAAAACTACTCAACATGTGGAAAACTTACATACAAAACAACGATAGTATAATGTGGGTATGTGAGCGCACATCAGAAGTAAGTAGATTGCTTTTTTGTCGTTTGGTTTTCACGCACATGGTTGTCATTGCATTTGTTTTCTTGACAACTTTGTTGTGAAGGAACTTGAACCAGTGTTACAAGTTGAACCGTTTTTGTTTTTGGTCTAATCTAAAACGGGGAGATACATGTATATGTAATTCGTATTAAATCTTGTTTTGCACCATAAATGGTATTTAAAGCCGTGAAAAATATATCTATAAGTCAGAAGAAAATAAAATATCATTAAATTGGCATTTTGTAATACCTGCATATAATATTTATTTCGTTATAAATATTTACAAATTATGCAAGTTAACGCCGTTCCATATTGTTATGAAGTGAATCCGGTTTTGCTTACACCTCAGGTTGGTTCAATGTTTCCACCAATAATGTCGATAATAATTCACAGAATAATTCTAACAACAGTAACAACGTAAACTAAAACAAATTGTTTGGTAAAACAGTAATCCTTTGACATGTTTTGAGCATATTATCTCGAATACCCGAAGTCATCAATCGAAAGAATTATCAATTGATTGTATTTTTGATCAATTATGCGGATTCTAAACTTCCCAAGAATCCAAATGCATCACACAGATATCTTGAATAATCAAAGCAGTCACATAAATTACTTTGATCAGATCACAGTATGTTGAATTTTTTGGCTCAAAAAGTTACGGAATATCATGCCGAATATCGACGCCTTTCAGATTTTTAGATTCATAAATATAATAGTTGCGAATGCACAAGTAACAAATCTATGATTGCCAGATTACAGATATTATTTAAATCATGAATTTAAGCATTTTAGCATATTTCATCGAACATGGGTGAATGGATTTTAAATGGGGAGTTATCCATTTCTCAAACAAAGTATGCAACAAAAGCGTTTTTCGTCTACTAGCTTGTCGAATGCATTCATCCCTACATTAGACGCAGACAGACGTTACATTATCATACTAACTATTGGCGCATAATTTTTTTTTTGAATTTTTATAATATTAGAACTGCATAATGTAGCCTGTAAATCTAAAACAATCCTTGCATTTTAAAAGAGTACAAACAATAGAATGACTGATAGTTATAGATCCATTTATCATTTAAAGCGCCAATTAATGCATTTTTGTTACCTAGATACGATTATAACATAACTTTGCGGAAAGAGTATTTATAAAAGGAATTGAGGAAATAATAATTTTAGCTTTTAAAAATAATAATTCATGCATTGTTTAGTATTTATTAATTATTATGCAGCCTGAAATTAGACAAGAATTTTTCATTTCAGTCACGCATAGAAACGGGATTGCTAGAAACTTAAATGTGTAATGGATGAACGATTATAATTAGAAACTGCAATCAGGTGTTAAATGCTTACAATTTGCTAAATTTTGACAACTGATTATAAAAGTTTCACTGTAATAAGAATTTCCAATTCCAAAAGATTAGAACGGTTCCTGATTTTGGGCTAAAGTAACAAAATTAAACGTATTAGTTAATTCTGGTGAAAATTGCAAGCAATAATTACTTAAAAATAAATCCATTAAAGTGGACGGTACTTTGATGAAATTTGGGTTCCTAGGAACAAGGAGCTTTTGATTGCTATAAGTTTTGTTAGTGGTCTCGAAGTATTCCTGAATTATCTTAATATGAAAATTACATTAATTTAAAGCTGCAATATAATTTTTGCTCCGAAAGAAAAATCCTTCGTATGTCCAAATATTGCGTGCTGCGGCTTGGCCTGCTTCAGCTGTGACCAAATTATTATTTTATAAAAATATTTGTCTGTCTGGAGTAAATTAAAAAACCTCTTTTTGATAACCCCGTTTTTGGACCAGGTGGTTTCGATTTGGTCGTTTTTCTTCAAAAAATGGTTGCATCTATTAATCCAGTAAAATGTAATTATTTCGTCGTGCTTTTCATGTAGTACAGTCAAACATCAAGTTAAACGCTTCTTTATACTTGGAAAAAAAGTTAAAATTGCATAAATACTGGACATCAAATTTACAGCCCAGATCTTATTTAATTTTAAAATATTAAATGCCTAATAAGGTTTACGTTAAGACTTTTTGTCAATCTTTTTTATTTCTTTTATGTTCCTAACACAACCACTAGAAACACTATGTTGCTCGCGATGTCAAAATATGTTTTATTTTATTACAAAGTTACAGGAAAATATACCGTCGGGTGCTCTGTATTTTTTTGTAAGAATTGTTTAATGACGACTGAAAAAAATATTCTCCGATTTCTGCCTTTACATTGCTGACTGTTCATCTGATAATAGTATTAATAATTGTTGTCGTTGTTGCCCTGTGTGAAAATGATTAGAATAGTGGGGAGTTGTCCATATTTTTGCCTCCGATCAGAGGAATTATTAGAAACGGGGTATTTTTGAGGACTCGGGAATTATTTGTATAACGGCATATTCAATATCGTCAATAAACACTGCGTACTTTACACAGAACCAAAAAAAAATGAAAAATGAAATGAGGAACAATTTCATTCATTCATTCGATTTATTAAAGTGATATTTTACAGTCTGTTATAGGGACAATTTATAGTTTTTCGTTAGTTTACACATAGCATTGTATGCTTTTACTCTGTAACAGGGTGTATATTTGTTAGTATTATGTTATTTGTTCTCTAGAAAATTTATATACACCTGCTGAAAAACCTCTAAATCATCACATTTGCATATAGTAGCACGATAGACGAGGTAACAAGTTAGCCTAGTAAAGCAGTGCCAACGTGCTAGATACTGTTCATCATTAGTTATTTATTATTTTGTTTTTAATACACTGTGTAAATATTTTTTAGGGCCACCTAATACAGTACCAAATATTGTTGCCTATGCCAACCATGATAAGTTATTCAGCTATTAATGGGTACTATTTTGTAGCCCATCTCCATCTTCGTTACCACCATAAATTTAAAAAAATAGTTTTTACTCTAAATGGTATTTACACAAGGAGTTTTAAAATGTAGTAAAATTTTAGCTGTAAATAAATTTTAAGGCCACCTAACACCAACTTAATATTCAAATAATAAAATTAAAAGGAATTATCCTTTACTTTTTTTGTTTCGTTTTTTGTATATACTTTTAAGGAACGAAATGTAATTTTAAGTAATTTCCTGTTCTTTTTGTGTTTTTTGTTCATCAACACATGGCACATGCCTTTTTGGGAAGGTTTTGGATTGAGACCCTACATCTCAGAAATATTAAGAAAAAAGGTAAAAATCTAATAAAGGTTTAGATACATAAGAAGAAAAATAGGAAGATTTGGAGAAATGATGAACGCGTTCTTTGTTAACATGTTTTCCGGGTAGCACGATGCAGCACAAAAAATTTGATTTTCCACTTCCGGTGGCCGAGGGGAGGGGTTGACAATAACTGGGTCAAAAACTGACAAAAAAATGATTTTTCTCAAAGAAGGTTTTGACTCGAATGCTGAAACTTTTAGTGAAGATTAGTGATGACAAGACCCACCCACCATGGAAATATAACCGACATTGTCTTAAGTTATGACAAAATAAAAAATTATATTCGCAATTTTTTTGGTGACTGTGTTTTTCCAAGCCGCTGCCTGGCCAACACA
>JAQFYG010004827.1:0-10583 GCA_034694325.1 Entomobrya corticalis | reverse complement strand
TCGATAGGCCACCCTATGTTATTATGTGTGATAAAATTTCGAGCAATGAATAAAATGAGACAATAATAATAATAATAATAATAATAAAACCAACCAGCACAAAATTTGTTCAGTTCAGTTTTTAGTAGCCGTTGTGAAGGTTGTCAATAAAAATTAGATTATCAGCCCTGATATTTTTCTTATTTATTCAAATATTTTTCAGTTTTTCTTTTTGAAAGTTGTTGCAATTTTTATCGCGACATATAAAAATGAGTGGAAATTATTTGTCGTCAGTGTTTATAGCATTGAGCTACATACTAATTGGCTTTGATCAGCCAGTCAGTGCGCAATCGTGTCAAAATGACATGGCGTCAGCGTTTTTGGTAAAACCTATAAAATAACTTCTGTTTTGTTTAAATAATTATTTAAATCTTAAATATAAATCTGTCCTTAAATATAAATTTTTGTATTTGCTGTTAATATTTATTCCTATGCTTTTCAGAATTTGGTCAATACTCCGTATTTAGATTTGGTTTCCAAATATGGAGGAGGATTTTGTGGCAGAGAAATAACTTGTTCGACACAATGTCAAGGTCCTTTGTCATCTTTTTGTTGTCTTAATAGAGTTTGTGTTTGCGGAGATGCTGGTTTCTGTAGTTCAGCGGCTGCTTCGCTTAATTCATTTTCTACCGCCGTTTCCAACACGTGCACAAATGATGTATTTATGTACGGCGAGTATGTTGATCAAAACTATCGATTCTCGGAGACTGTACCATTGTACAGTTGGAAGAAGGTAAATCTTTAATTCAATTTCGTAATAACTTTTTTTAAATTCTTTAAATTACAAGGCTACAATATACATTTTTAATTAGAATTGGCCTCTTAGCGGTGGAAGTTACGAGGGATATGGAGTCGTTCAAATGGGAACTTTCACAAAAGTTTTTTACTTTTTACACCTATTACCGACGATACCAATTGAGAATTTGGGAGTACTCTCTCCGAGCTCGTGTTACAGTAAATTTGGTTCAGTATTTCTGGTAAATATAAAAGTTATTATAAATAATCTCTTTTGTTGAATTATTGAAAAAACGGATAATTAAATTGCATGTTTTATATTTTGTTTCCAGAATCCTGATGTTATTGCGAACAGTCAGTCTCAAAACTTTGGCTTAAACCAGCGTCCATCAGTGCCCACTTGTGCTACTACTACGTCATGCCCCACAGCTCTTTGCAATTGGCCAGCTTCCCAGGTTTGTGTGGATGGTACCTGCATTTGTACTATGGACCCAAATGTTTCCCAAGTCATTTCACATCCAAGTCTGGTTATAACTACAACCAGTACAAATGCTTGCAACCAGAACACAAAGGAAACATTTTATTATGGAGAGATAATCTCCCAACTGCCCATTATAAATGACCCACTTTTTACATCCTCTTTGGTGGTAAGAGTAAATCTCAGTAGAATTTGTTGGGTAAATAAAAATGAATTATTGATAAATGTTAATTTGTTGATATTTTAGCCCCAGCTTGGCGGCCCATGGACATACATCGGAATGGGGACCGTTGATATGACTTATGATATTACCCCTATGAGAAAAGACTTTGTGTTTGTCCACAAATATTTCCAGTAGTATCAAAGCAATTTTGAAACGGGTTCCATCTTTTCATCTGTAATTTCAAATTATATAAGTTATTTGTAGCTATTTTTTGTTGCTGTTAGCCACAATTAAGCTCAACACTTTTATAAATAAATACATATAGGAGTATTTTAAGTGTTTATAAAATAAATATTATAATTTAGTTTTCTAAACTTTTTGCTATCCTTCTTTTTGTAATGTTTGCTTGTGTGCATTTAAACAAATTTTAAGGCATTTGGGATTTAAAACATTAATTTTAAAAAATGATGACAAAGTTTCCAAGTTATCAATTATTTTTCAATAAATATTATGCAACTATCGACACGATAAAAAACACAAAGTTTTTACCTTCTCTTTTTTTGTGACAAGTAGTCGTCATATGATTTTTACATTCCCAAATTTCCTGATTAGATTGCATCATTGCTTAAATTTAAAATTAAATGATTATAACCAGCATATATGGCATATATATGGCCGTCCCCGTGCAGTTCATTACTATAAGTCTTCATAAAAAACTAATTGTGTTTTAAATTATAATTTACATTTTATTTAAATTTGTTTGTTAGCATAATATTATTAGAAAAACAAGAAGAAATTAAGTTGAAAAAGTTGGTAAAAATAGATGGGTTGGGCGTTATTGGGATGAACAAAGACAATATGAGTTTCATGGGAACCCTTTTCAAACAGTTTTCTCAAAGCATCTGTTAATTGCTTTCCATGTATTTTTAAGCAGAACTAATGCTGTGGTGTAAATACATTTTATGATATATTTTTCAAGAAATATTCATTCCATGCATTATTTTAGCAGCTGAGCCATATGTACATGAACAGTCTTGAGGGGAAATTTTAGGGATTAGGCTTGTATTTGAGCTAAACAAATATGTTCAATCTTTAATTACTGTAGACAAAATGAAATTTTGTTTGAAGCAGTATAAGTTTTACAAGCATTAGCTGTTATGTTCACCTTTCACAGACAATATATTCATCTTAATAAATGGGATATATATTCGACTTATTCGAATATGGAATAAATACATTCGACTTATCTAATCTATTTTTTGAGTAGTTTAATATTAATTGTTTTTTTTTTATTTTGTTCTAGTTTTCCCGCAAAAAAGCAATTTCTGGCTAGGGCACTTTCTTTGGAGACCGTTGTACAAAAGAGTCATAAAAGTTTTACGTATTGAACAAGGAAACATTTTATTGTGCTATGAAGTATTAACATAATATAACATTATTTCCTTTTAAAATGCGCACAATAAAATGACATTATGTTTCGAGATAAAAAGGGATTGTTCTTTTAGTATCTGTGCGCTTAACCCAATCCCATGCATCCTTTTTTCCTTATTGGTTGCCAACTTGTTCATAATATGTTAAAACCAGCAAAATAGAAATTAGATATTTTTTTCTGAGAAAAGCTTTAATCCAATATATTAGCCGGTTAATGGAATGAACAAACTTTACACTAAATTGTACAATAAATTATATACCTAACAAATATCAAATCAAGTAGCAAACATTTTATTCTGCAGAGAATTGTATGCCAGCAAAAAGCAAAAACTGCAAAAGGAAAAGGGTTTTGAGCAATTAACTTTAAATTGTTAGTGTTTTAATCATGAATAAAAGGATCCAATATATAAAATTACAATTGAGCAAAATCCTGATTTTTAATGAAAATTTAGTACAACATAAAATTGATAGAATTTTTTTATAGCATTGACAATTTTATTATCTAAAAAAATTGAATAGATTCAAAATGCCCTAATTTTTCAATTTACTGCCAATAATCGGGCCTAAATAAATAAGAATCAACCAGTTATTCTTTAGCAGCCTGTCGTTTTAAGATTACACTTCTTTTTAATTGCACAATATCGTAACAAATAAATTTTTACTGATTTATCAATAGCTTCAATGCATAAAAATGCTACACTTTTAACTCTATCCAGAATGCAATAAATATTACGATTTGTTGGTTTATAAGCTATTGTAAGTTTTAATTATTGAAATAAGGAAAGATTTTTTGATGTTGCGATTCATAACTTATGAACCAGTAATATCATTATTTCTCGTTTAAATTCCTGATGTTAAAATGACATTATTTTAAAGGTAAAAACTGATCACTCTGTTTGTATTTATGAGCTTAATTGTATGCATCTTTTTCCTTATTAATTGATTTGACAGTCAGTATATCAAAATAAATATTTGCAGCTTTAATGTTTGAACAGGCATTCTAGTCAGCACATTTTAGTTTAAAGATTAAATCTCATATATTTTTTCCCTCCAGTTTACTTATTATGCAAACTAGTTGTCAATTGGGTCACAAAACGTAGAAGAACTAACCTTTTTAATTTTAGCTCAGATAAAAACCTAATTCCTTGCATTTTCCTCCAAACATTTTCATAATTGATAGGCACGGTTGGTGGAGCTGTAATAGAACGAAGTTACCACACCACTTTACCTAAATTACGTAACAATAGATTTTAAACTCATCGTAAACTACGTCAATTTAAGTAAATTTTGTAACAGAGGGTTCAGTTATATTAATTCATCTATCTATCTGAGTTGAAACGAGTCAATTCACGTAACATACATAAAAATGTGTATCAATGAGGCAATGCACTTAAATTAACTAATATTTGATTGAAATGAGTCAATTCATGAAAGTTACACAATAACGGTCCAAACCAAAACAATTTAGGCAAATTAGATTAAAGTGGGTTGGGCTGCATCAACTCACGTGTGAAAGAGAAGTAATTCAAATTTTGAGATATAAACCCCACTAATTTTTTAAAGTCCATGGAGTCACTCAGGAGGGTTCTTTTCACCCATAAAGAAAATTGTTGTAATTTATGAACTGACCCATTTTCTTTTCTAAAATTGCCCTTTAAACTTAACGGGTTATACATGAAATGAATTAAACATGTCGAAAATAACATTTGGTTTTGAAAATTGGCTTTGCTGTTTACCTAAACATTAAGTAATTTGATTCGAATTAAGTGTAATAAAGAGTGATTATATTCGGTTTAAACAATTTTGTTTGTAATCTTCATTGCGATGCAAAGGCAGAAAAAAAGTTAAAATGATGGTTAAAAATCATCTTGCCTGTTTATAATGTTTGTTTTTGTTATTTCGGATGGTGCAATTAACCTACATATATAAAATGTAACCTTTTTAGTTATTTAACAACCGATAAAACAGTAAACCTTTAATATACAATAAAATAATCCAATGCATCACGTACACACCAAGACATTTATTCAAATTAACCAACTGTTTTTTTAACCGTATGCAAATAAAACTCTGCAAGCGCGTTATAAAACTTTAATTGCAAAAAACATTGCAATCGGCTAAAACAAAAAATCTATCTTACGTTTTGGAAGTATCTAATTACCAACAATAAATACATTTAATTTTTTATGTTTTTAATCTTTGAAGACTTGTACTTTTCATTTAATTGTATATTTTATAAAGTATGAGTATGATAATTGCTAATCGTTAAAAACAAAAGTTAATGAATAAAACATTTTTACTCATCAAAACAATTAAAAATCACGGAAAAATTCAGGTATTGTTGAATATGGCAATTACAAAATGCCTTCAGCTATTTAGTTTTTATGTTTTGCTGAATTGAACTGAAACCCCCAGCAATATGCTATGTGAACTACGGACCACTTTGAAGCAGCAATTTCATTGAAGGTGACACTCTGTCGTCCTTCATATCGTCTAACATTTTGCAATGCGTATAAAGTATTTGGTGTATTCAGTAAAGCAAATATCTCTAAAAGGACACTTTATGTGACATTAGGCTGCCCTTACCTTGCTTTGTATTGTACAACATTTTATTGGTTGTGGCATATTAAATTAAACGAATGTAGGTAATTGACAAGTTAACTGACATCTAATAGGCGATGTGGCTCCGTAAAATGTACATATTCAAGTTTTGAAGATCTGCACTTTACACGAGCTGTCATTTTTAATACAAAAGTACGGCCATGAGTATTTTATAATTAATAGCCGCAGAAGCTTAAAACAGTATTAAACGACATGATTGACGCGGCATAGGACAATCTATACATCATTTTGATATGTAAATCGTATAAACATTAAATAATATATAAGTATCCTTCTGGGAAATATATAATGTTCTATGCGACATATAAAGATACGTGAGTAAATTTATGAGTTATCGGAAACATTTTAAACCCTAGATTACGAATTTACTTGTGCTAGTTGTTAGCATGTACTTCATCCAAAATGAAATGGAGGTTTTCAGACCAAAACTTAAATAAAATGGCCACATATCGCACTAGGGGTTATTTAATTATATTTCCGGAACTGCTTAACTTATTAGATTGCACAGCATAGTGGTTTTATAATTTTCAGTAACTTGCTTCATAATAATTTAAAAGTAGCTTTGAGCGAATTTGCTAAAAACGAATTTGAGCAGCAATATCAAAAAAGCAATGAAAAGTCAATAATTTGTTAATATTTGAGCACGTAGCTATTTATATTTATGCAAAGGCTTCCCAACAACACAGCATCCTGCTAGATCGGTTTAGAAATAATTTAAATGGTTTTCATGCTTGAAATCATGGTATTTTTATAAAACAAGAATACTTGTATTTTGCAATAAATGTGAAATATTTAAATAAACCTTAGAATTTACGTTGAATGTTTAGAATGATAATAAAGTATTCACAACTTGTTTCGGAAAAATTTAATAAAAGTCATAAATATAGTTTTTCTGTTATGACTTTCTGTAAATTACAGAACAAAATTAACGAACGAGTTTGCAGCTTAATATGTCCAGTCAATAAAAAAGAACTATAATTCAGACGTGACGAAATGCTCACTGTGAAATATTTTATTAGTTTCAAAAACCATCTTATAAAACTCGATAAAATGAAAAGTATCTTTGCGCAATATATTATATTGAGTTTACCTTCGCATGTTTATACTTTATACCAAAATAATAGCGTTAATTTGAAAAGTTCTTTACACGTATCCAAGTAACCAACCATTCTAAATAGTGCGAAGAATTAGAATTTTAGCAATGCTTCATACTAATTTTTCAATTGCCATATGAAAGGTTAGTTCTTGATGACTGCTAGTTAATAGATTTTTCAAAAGCATTCAAAATTTACAAAATTATAGTCACTCATGAACAAAATGAAGCAGTGAAGTTTTCATCATTTTCAGACAAAAATGTCATTGAATACAAAAAATTACTTGGACGAAAAGTGGATTGGGCTGAAATCTTAATATTTGAACGAGCTTATTGTAACTACACAATATTATATTTTATCAACAGAAAATAAATATATTTTTGTCTGTTCAATAAACAATGAACTGTTCATTCATTCACGCCAAACTATGACTGGATGTAAAATTAGGACATTCTAAATAATGCTTGCTTTCAAAAGACTATTTTCACATTCAACAAGTAATTTTTCTTGTCACGTACACATCACGGGCAAATTGACGTTATATTGGAAAAAGCCTTCAATGCAGCTTGTAGTTCCTGGTTCAAAATAGAATTGGATACTTGTGCATGCTTTTTGCTTTTCCATTCAAGCTTAAGAAAAATGTGGTTTTCAATGACTCAAGTAAAAAGGGATCACATCCCGCACCCACCATGAAGTTATGTGCTTGAATCCTATCACCATGCATAGGTATCAGTTTGCACATACGTGGTAAGTCCAGATGCCTACTGAACTTTGTGTATTTACTCATACTTTGCTTCAGATGTATTGACAGCGTGTGTCTATTTTAAGAAACAATTTACAATAAAGCTGTAAAATGCAAACGCCATCATTGTGGAATTTCAGCAAAGCTTTGATCATTTCAATTTAGTTTGGATTTAGAGGAACAACACAAGATAGTTTTTTCCTCATATTTACTTTCATTACAACAATAAAATTATTTTTCAGTGCCATGCAAAATATTATCAAAATTGACAGAGCATACTAATTGTTCTTTGTAACAAATAATTTTTACGACAAAATAGAAAATATAATTGATTGTTCTCAGTTTTTAAATTAAACAGGAATTGCAATTTTCCAAAAGCCCTAATTGTTCTCCTTTTCATCTGGTGTTGCAGAAATAAGATGCATGGAAAACTGTACGCATTTATGGCAAGCTGAATTTTAGTGCATGAAACAATTGTTTATAAGATATTGTTGAAGAGACACTGACTCCAAGAAAATATAATTCAACATGAACAAACAGTTTGTGATAAATTGATGGACTATCCACCGTTTTACTTGAGTAGAAGTTGACTAGCAAAAAATAGAAAGTTATGGGCTTTAAATTTCAAGTTTCAAGAATATTAGCTTGCCTTTAGGAAGTCAAATCAATTAATATTCTAGTTCTATTTGGTTGACTAAAAAATAAAAAAAAGACATCTCAGTCTACAATATACTTTTTTGCTTTCAGAAGAGAACAAACCAGCTACAAAGATGTTTCCTTGTGACAAGTGCAAAAAAACTTTTATCACAAAACAATCAAAAACGAAGCATGTCAAATCTATTCACAATAAAATTCGCCATTCCTGTCATCTCTGTCCAAAATCGTTTTCCCAGAAAGAATACTTAGACGTCCATGTTCGACGACACACTGGAGAACTCAGTTTTAGTTGTGATGCATGTTCTAAAAAGTTTGCTTCCAACAGTCTACCGAATTCGTATAAAAAGTATCATGCTGAAAAATCAGTAAAGTGTTGTCTTTGTACAAAAATGTTTTTTACAGTAGCTGTTATGAATAATCACATGAGAGTTCATAAAAACGAAAAACCTTTCAAGTGCAATAAATGTGGCAAATGTTTTTCAAAAAGCTTCCTTCTGAAGCAACATGCATCAGTTCATACCGCAGATAAACCCTACGATTGCTCTATTTGCAACAAATCATTTAAATTAAAATCCTATTTATTACGACACCAACGCGTTCATTTAACTAAAGAAAATCGTATATCAGAGTGTGTTTACAAATGTTTATTTTGCGACAAGCCTTTTAGGAACAAATCACATCTGTTCTACCATTTACGTGTTCACTTTATAGAAAAGCCGTACAACTGCGTATTATGTCACCAGGAGTTTTCCGCGGCTCAAAATAGAGTCGAACATATTCGGCGGCAACATACCCAAGAAAAGCCGTACTCTTGTGACAAATGTGAATCACATTTTGTTGAAAAGCGTGATCTTTTTCGGCACAATTTACGGAATCATGTGGAAACAAGAAGCCACACATGTACGTTTTGTGTGAAGAGCTTTTGCATTAAGGCCGACTTACAGCGACACCTGCTGCGACACATTCAAGAGAAGCCAGTCAACTGTGAACTTTGTGGGGCTGAATTCTTCACACTGGATGAAATGACAAGCCACTTGAAGAGGAAACATTTAGTTGAAAGGCCATATTCGTGTAAAGTGTGCAACAAAACCTTTATTTTTAACTATGAACTCGCACATCATATGAAGAGAATTGATCATGTTTTGCCTCAAAACCAAAACAAATAACTACTAAAACATGAAAAAAGAAATAAATACTAATAAAAATTAAAATCAATTTCCTAAGTTGAAAATTTAATTGATCAATCAGCGCTTGAAGTCCATATGTAAGGCGTTTAACAGTATGTGGGCCATTGTTACTTCAATGTAAATTCTGTCCTTGGAACATATTCGGGGAGTTAATTGCACTATATTAATGGTTTATTATTCCTTAAGTTGTAGTAATTTGTTTCATAATAATTTTGAAATGCTGTTTAGTATTGCATAGGTTTACGTCATAAATTGCTTGGTATATTATCAACTTGAATTATATATAAATACATTTCTGTACTAAATTTGAGCTTGTCCATTAGATTTTGCAAAAAATGGCAATCACTCATTCAAAGTGTTTGATTAATTTTGTATGTCGAGAAGTAGAAATTGTGTATTGTTGCTGGGAGTAAAAGTAATGCGTTTTTATATGGATTTTAGAAATATGAGCAGTAATTTCATAGATTAGAGAAAATTTTAAGACAATGTTTTTGATTCTCGTTTGAGCAAAGAATCTATTTCATAGACTAATGTTTACGTTTATTTGTATATATATTCTACTAAAGCTAAATATTTCAACGATTTTGTAGAACATTTGATTGGATTATAAAAGTATAGAAACAGGCATTCTACTGTATGTTGTCTAAATATAATTAAAAAAACTCACAGTTAAATAAATAATTTGTTTTTGCTAATGTACATAAATAGAAAAATTTGATTGGGTTTTAAAATTTTATTGTAATCATAAAAGTATTTGCACCAACGTTTTCCAAATACTCAAAGTGTTTGATACACAGTAATGAATAATAATCAGCGTAATTTGATTTACACCAACATTATTTACAAGTCATGATATGTTATGAGCATTGTCTATGACAAAAATGATATGGGGTTTCAAAATAAATTGTAGTTAATGTCAACGACACGAATATTCTTCATACAACTACTACAATAATTCTTGCGTTTTAACTAAATGTTGGTTATTTCATGGAACAGTTTTCAGTAAAGTATTATATAAATATGCTATTGAGTTATAAATCTTAATTTGTAAATTTTACCATGTTTTATGTCTGTTACGGCTCAGATGTCAAAGGTTAACTTCTCTAATGCCACGCAACGTTTTTTAAAAAGATTCTAATAGTTCGCTCATAGGATAGTGGTAACTGATCAAAGGTAAATTTCATGAAATGGTGAGAATTCTAGATGTACATAAAACGCATTGTACAAAACAAGAAATTCATGAGAAGTAAATAGTATGAACTGTTGTGGCGACGAAAAGTGCAATAAATTGTCGAAAACAAAAACAACTGTGCAATTTTAACTATTTATTACACAAACGACACAAATTTTAGATAAAAATTTACAAAGTATTTAGGGTTATACAGTTTGAGAGATCACTCTCAGAAATAAAGGTTTTAAAGTTTTGAGGGATCAG
>JAQFYG010004826.1:0-10585 GCA_034694325.1 Entomobrya corticalis | reverse complement strand
AAATCACACCACCTCATTTAACAAAGTTGGAGCTGCTCCAATTTAGTATTTTTTGTAGTCACCATATAACAAATGTAAATGTAATGTATCTTGTGGATCTTGTTTTATCAAGTTTAATTGATGGTGGGTTAGCGAAGTATTATTGTCGTTACTATTTTACAGTTAAAGATCAATTAATATCAGTTTCATGATCATTTCAATGGATCTCCTCTAGGAGATGATTTAATGTATTTTAAAAATTGTTACAAATAACATAATACTTTATAAATAAATATAAAAGTTCTGAGTTGAAAAAAAATAATTGTGAAAAATGTGCTTTAATAAGTAAATAAATAAATAATACTATTTCCTCAATCCTGCTTAAAGTTAGCAGTTGTACAATTACATGGCTGTATTATTTCAGAAACACACTTTGGAAGTATATAAATTTGGTTACTTTTACATGGCACATACACGGATCATCCAAGGAGTAATTTTGTTCTGGTTCTGGAGTATATACTTTGATACCATTGACATGCGGAAATGACATGGTGATGATTAGCCTGAGTGACTCAACGGCTGGCTTCATTCTGAGTGTGAATCTTAAAAAAATATTGTTTTATAATTGCAGTAAAATTTTGCAGAACAGAAGAAATAATGAAAAAGGGCAGTACTGTTACGACAAAATTTAGAGAAATTACGAGTCTGGAGCTATCTGCTTGAGGAAGTGATTCAAAATGGCTAAAAGTGACTCGTTTTTATAAATTTAAATATAGCTGTCACCAAATGAAATAGAATGCTTTATAAATAACTGCCAGTTCATCCATTAGTACGATACAATTTTTTACAAGGTACTTTGCACTATATTATAAAAAAGGTGTGTAAAGCAGACGCGTTTTTAATTCAATGGTTTTTTCTGTTTTATTTTCACTTGATTGCGGTCAGATCACATTGATTCAATTGCAACAGAAGTTATAAAAAATGAATACAAATAAGTTAGCATACTTTTGAATAAAACCCAGATTTTTTATCAGAATTTTGTATAAAAAATGTCGAGCTTTCGGAATATGGCATAACCATTATGTACGACTGTAGAATATTTGTTACTTTTAAATGCAAGTTTGTTAGAAGGCAGTTGAGCAAGAGAAAAATGAACTTTGCACTATGCAAAATATGTGTTTTTGCTCCTTTTCTTATTGCCCATGATAGAATGACTATGATATGTTGCATTATTTTTCGAATCCTTTTTGCAGCTTTAGATATTGAAAGATGTCATTATAACTATATTGTTACAAAATTAAACTGGCAATACCCCACGAGTTGTGAAACAATATCAGCTTGAAGTATAACAGTTAATGGGATGACAATGTGACTATTGTGTTAGTGGCACAACAAACATGACCATGAAAAAAACCAGGCAGCAGGGAACAAAAGTTGGTTAAATCTGGAATTGTCTCAATATGAAAAAAAGAACAATTATGTTCTTATAGTCGTTATATACAATTCCTTAAAAATAAAGTTAAAAACTAAAAAGGCGTGTCCGTCTTTGAACAGATGTTTTATTGTTATCCTATAACATTGTCAAAACTGCGATTTTCATATAAAATTTGGACTTTTGTATATAAAATAATAATATAATTAATATAAAAATGTCTGATCGTAAAACACCTGTAAAAACAAAAGTACGGTTTCATTGAAGCTACTATTCAGTCATATTCATTTTTGTGTTTACTGAATTCATCAACAATTTGTTCACGTTATAGGCTTCAAACATTAAAATATATTTTAGTGATTAAATTTTATTTGTTCAGATTTATTTGAAATAACAAAGCAAGTTATTCAAATAAATTATTGCAAAAACCAGTTTCTGTCAGAAATAATGAATGAACAAATGATTGACAGTTCAAGGACATGATAACAATTACATAATAAATGAAATGTATAATATATTCTTGTACTGATTTATAATTGGCAAGTTGTAATATAAATAGCCAGTGAGGAGAAAATTATTGATCACATCTAACTACCAGTCAGGTTGAAAGTGTTTTAATTAAGATATTTTTTGAAGCTCCAATCCTCCTCAAGTAAATTACAATAAAATGAAGGCAATAATTTTTTGTTTCGTTTTTGTCGTTTTGGCAGCTTCTGCTTCGGCAAAGGTAACAAGTTTAATTATTAGCTAAAATATCTACAATAGATATAATTTTTAATTAAAATTTTTATTATTTCTTTTTAATTTTGTTTTCAGTTTTCCGTCAGCTTTGGTACTTTTGGAGGACCATCCGCATCTTCATCCCTATCTCTCCCCAACAATCCCGCAAACGCAGCTTTAGCCCAGGGATTTGCTGCAAGAATCATTGAAGCCGTTGCAACATTCCTTAATGCCTTGTCAAGAAGTTTATTTGGAGGCATTATTCCTGCACCATCCTCCATGATTTCACAAGCAACTCAACTGGGCGGTGCCACAAATAATTTGCAAAGTGCCATGCAAAGAGTTGGAGATTTCGTAAATCAGCAGGTTCAACAAGCAGCCACTCGGGCTAGACTTCCTGCCAGCAGGTTCAACCCAGGCGTATTTTCTGAAATGACCCAAACATTCTTTAGATTAATGGGACAAGGTCAAACAGCACAGGCTACTCAGGGATTAAACAATTTTATAAAATTTGGAACAGCTTAAAGTGAATGAAAAATTAAACTTTTATTTTAAATTGGCTATGTCGATCAATTTGTTTGTAGAAATTATTAATTAAGAAATAATATTATTTTAATAGATCAAAAAACGTTTTATTTAAATTTTGTATTTCTGACTTCGAGTAAAGACAGTATGTTTGAAATATTGGTGTTAAAAATAAAATTAAAATATCTTTCACAACCGTTACATTTACTATCTTACTGTTGAGTGATATAAAATATGTTCATTTGGCGATTGCTGGATTGACCATCGCAATAAAACCGCACGAAATAAAAATAGCGAAAACTCATCGTGTTTTTTCTTTTATCATGGGAAATTCAAGGTAAACGAAGACAGAACTACCACTCAATGAAATAAAAATAGTGATTTTCATTATAAACAAAAACTTAAAAACACATAAGTTGTCAGTTTATATAACAATTTGTTCGTTATTATGCCCAATATAAAAATTTCACATTATATAAATATATATGTCTGCGCGAGAAAATATAATGTAATTTAAGGGAAAGCATACTTCAAAAACACTTTTTATTTCTTTGTTGTCGTCATATCATCTCCACAAATTGTTTGCTCAGCACTCAAGCTGACACACAGCTTTAAGGGGGTGTTCACACAAAACGGTATTTATATTTATCCCGTACCACCCATATTGTAGAATTACACAAGAAAATTTATATATAATCAATCCTAAACTGGTTTAAAAATTAAGTTTATTCTTATTAATAAAAACTTTACTTTACATGTGGACTGTCCCTTTGTATTTTGTTTTCATTTTTGGATCCTCCCATTTGTCCTTCGCTCGTTTCGTGTCCTTTCGAGTTGAAGTTCAAACGCAAGATCCGAATATACAGTTTTCATAAACTTTTACAGTTTTAAATATTTTTATTTTTAAAAATTTAGTTACAAACGATTCCTTGTTTCGTTCCCAAAACATCTGACAATCTTTATAAAAAAGTGTGAGTACATAATATTTACCAAAATGAGTGACGTTAGCATTGCTGTGGAAGATGCTCATTCAAAAAGTCAAAAAGAGAATAGTGACAATGGAGAAACTGTGGAACCAACTGTGAAAGACAAAGCCCAAACGAATCAAGATGAGGTACAATTTATTAAAACAGAAAGTCCAACCAGTCCAAATGAGGATCAGCCAAATAAAAACGAAAACCAAGCTAATCAAAAGTGCTCAAATGTTTTGGATCTTGTTAACTCATTGTTTACATCAGTTTTTCATGACAAATGGGAGAAAATCACCATTATATTGCGTCAAAGCTCGCCGGATTTTACTTCATTCAGTTTTATTGACGCAAGGTGCTCAAATATAAAATGTGACAATGAAAATTGTTTGAGATATAAATATTTTATGCCAAAACACTGGGCTGTTTTACAGTACGCCTGCAATATTGGTAAGACAATTTTAAACAAAATAAAAAAGAAATTGTTCACATATACAAAATCACGTTCTTTATAGAAAAACAAACAGAATGCAACAGAAGCTGTACGAGTGATATTGCATTGTTTTAACAAATTTACGGCATCTCAAGCGGAACTCGAAAAATTTGTGAATGACTTGGCTACTACCAAAGAAACCGCACTTGATTTTGCCATGAGAAAAAATTATCTGGAGATTGTTGAAGATCTGCTTTGTAATGGAGCAGATTTTACGGGGAAAATTCCCGACAGACTTTACAAAGTTTTGCTTAAACTTTTTGACAAGGCGTTCAAAGTAAATAAAGGGGAAGAGGATGCATTTATTGATCAATTATGGAAGGTTGAATGCAATTTTAGATGATTTTTAAAATTATTTAGTATAAAAATTTACAAAATTATTAATTTTAAATTGTAGTGTATGAGCATCAATATCCTGTTTATTAAATTTAAAGGCCAATAACTGGGATTACTAGTCATTGTGAAAGTAAAAAATCACGGTTTCAAGAAACTATCTTCCGGGCAAACGCTCTTTGCCTTGAAGGTGTGAAACCTGAAAAGATTATGTTGCATCCCTTGACACAAATATTTATGGACTTAAAACAAAGACAGTACGAATGTATAATTTTGGCTTCAGTGCTGTACAACGTAAGTTAAAAATTTGAGTGACAAGTACCAACTTATTATTTTTTACTTATTAAAAAAGATCTGTAAAACTTTAAAAGATCTCTAAATAATACTGGATGGAATTGTTTTCAGATTGTCTGGTCTGCACTTTGCAGTCGATATTTTATTAGAATTTATGTGAACGGAAGACTCCGGGAAAACAAGGCATTCTCATCTCCTTTTTCATAACTTTGTGTTTATTTCTGGCATTTAACCTATTTAAAGAATATTTAAAGAATAGTGGCTAAAGTCACTAGTTTTTGGTTGGTTTATGTTAAACAGTAATTGCACTAGATAGCCAAAATGTCAAAAATATTGAGTTGGCTGTTATATGTAATTTGTAAGCTAGCACAAATAAGATACGCTTTACATTATCGTGTAATACATGCGTATTTAATGTGAACTTTTTTCTAATTTCAATTATTTACTGTCATATTGAACCTTAATGAACAAGGCCTCTATTCATAAATGTATATAAACGAATTTATTTAACTTTGTCGCAATGCAAAACTTTCGATCAGTTATGCTATGTCCCCAATGACGAGTTTTCGTCACTTAAGCCACTGGTGGCGCTTTTCAGAGCTACATAGTACTAGTGACGTTATTTGATCATTTTCGTTACCAGTGACGTTATCTGGTCATTTCTGTCACCCGTGACGGTATTTGGTCATTTCCGTCACCAGTGACATTATTTGGTCATTTTCGTCAGCAGTGACGTTATTTGGTCATTTTCGTAACCAGTTTTGTAAATGTTATTATCCAAATTGCGAAACGACATATTTTGAAATTACATGCAGTGCAGCAGTGTAGTCATAGCGCAATGATTAACGATACTGTTTGACGCTGACTTGTCTCGGGTTCGATCCCATGCAACTGCAAAATTAAATAATCTTTGTTTAAGTAGCTTCAATGTTAAATTAACTCAGCCAGCGTTACAACCCAGGACGGGGTGCTGGTGTAGCAAACAAACAAACAAACATGCTAATTTTAAAATGAAAAGAACTCTTAAAAGAAAAAGTCTTAAAATTTTCGTGTTATGAAACGGAGTTAAAAAAGAAGACTTATAGCTTATTAGAAATTGTATTGTAACTGTATAAAATTGTAAGCTAACAACTGCGTAAGGTAGTAGGTGCATTTAGTGTGCATAAATGCACACTAACTGTCAGGATTTGGGCTTAATTGGCTGATTAGCATAATTGTTAGAATTTGTGTAATTCTTATTTTCTCGATGTTTCAATGTAGAAGTAAATGGTGCTTGTGTTTCTCACCTTCACGCGTTAGAGATAAGCTATACCTGTTTTTCTCAATACATGTGTAAAGAGCGTGTATGGGAACACATTTCTAGTAAATAACTATACTTTTTTAAAGCAGAGTTGAAGTTCAAGTTTTTGTGAAAGATCAAGGTTATGTGTAATCGGTTAAAACCGAGCTTTTAAATACAAATGCCATGTTAAAACTTCAATACAGACTGCTGGCACCTCAGTACCGTAATAATTTTCAGTTTCTCTCTTTGAGATTTTAATTAGGTAATTAGCTATTTTCCCTCCTTTAGTGAGGCGTCTTTTGGCTAGTATTCTGAGCAGTTTTATGTACCGTTTCGCACAGATTCCAGCCACTCGTTCTTTAGTGTCCGTAGGACTTATAATGTTTTCAATTTTCCTGTAAAATTGTATCTTAATTTTCCCAGAGTAGTTGTACCTGGGAAAGACGTTCTGTTAACTCGCTGTGAGTAGACGTCGATTTGTCATCAGAAAAGCTGTGTCAATTTGCCCTGACAGATGGAAATAAATCTAAAAGTATAGGAAAATCCATGAGATAGTTTTGCCTTGAGCAGATAGATAATTTGTAACTCTGAGAGATGGGAATCTTTCTACGAGTATAGGAAAATCTATGAGGTATTTTTGCCTTGAGTAGATATTTATCTGAGCAACTATTCAGTATAATATTTGGTGAAACTTTATAAATTTTATTTATCTTTCTGTGAACATTTGTAAATCTTGTCAATATATTTTTTGTGTATTTTGTGTGATAAAAAACCCGAAAATCACATGTTGTTTTAACGTCAAAATATTTACGCTGTTTCTCTTCGGCGTTTTGTCAAGTTATTTTGGGGTTCATTTGTTACACTTTTTCAATGGGAAAGAAAGTGCATTGTGTTACTCATCATCATTCACAAGTTCTGGACGTTTATCTTAAACATTTTGAAAGTATTTTCTAAGAAAAAATCTACAGATCATGATGAGCCTGAGCTCTTTTTGTGCGAAGAAATAAGTCAGGAAACTCAATACCAGCGACTTGATGCAACAGAATTTACCTGTGATACAACAAGATATAATGTCTGTGAAAAGATTTTAAGTTGCAGTGGCTACGATAGAGATGATAGCGTCCAGGTTGGACAAGCAGTTAAGGCAACCTGTGTGGGAGATCGTAGAAGACCATCTTTTAACTGCCCTTGCAGAGTATCAAAGCTTTGTGGTTGACTTCGAAGAAGTCATCAACAGCCTAAGACATCTCCAACCCTTATCAAACCATACCACAGTAGGTCTAGAAATCAAGAGGATTCAAGGACAGAAGAAAAAACTGGTGGATATGGTGAACAGCACACTGGAGCGTCTGTGTTCTTGGGACGCAGTCCCATTTGCAAACCCAAATTCAAAGAATGGGATGTGGCGTCCTGTAAGCCCTTGGGGTAAGGAGCACAATAACAAGTTCTGCGTTAATTTGGATTGGAGCACTGTGAAAAAGACCTCTGAGGAGGCATACAAACAAAGGACCTCCAACAAAGCTGAATATGACAAGACCACTGAAGTGAAGTCCTCTATCATGGAGGCAGAAGGCATGACGCCATCCAAAGTGGGAACAGCATTCCATCGGAAGAAGCAAGGGGTGAAGACTCAAAAAGAAGGAGCACCAAGAGGTCAAGATTGCAACAGCGACACTTGCAGCAAACTGTCCGAGAGGACAACAAGTTCCAAAGAAGGCTTCAGTTCCAGTGTCCATTGTGGAGGCACATAATTCAAAGACCTCCGAGGAGGAAACCGTTCCAGTGTCCAGTGTGGAGACACATGATACAAAGACCTCAGCACAGGCAACCGTTTCAGTGTCCAGTGCGGAGACACATGATTCAAAGACCTCTGAAGAGGCACCAGTTCAAGTTCCTGAGGTGAAGACATCTGTTCCAGAGTTCCCAGCCAAGAAAGACGCAACAGTGACAGATGGTTTCAGCGAGACGCTAGCAACTGATATGGCGCTGACTGGCTTCACTGAGAAGCTACAGAGAAGCAACCGTCATGCTGCAGTCGGGGTGCTGGGAAAAGGGGACAGAGAAGAGTCACCCAGGAAGGAGCAGGTATGTGAGATTATCAGGTGGGCTGATGTCAGTCCACATAACGGGGTCAACAGAAAAGGGGCCGATCTAAGTGCTTGTGTCATTAGGGTGAAGCTGCAGCAAGCAGTTCTGTGGGACACAGGGGAGAGTTATTGGGGCAAAATGAGAGCACATCCGCTGCCAAGATGGATGTATTGTGGCCAGTCGTTGTCAACAAGTTGGTTCGACAAACTTGCGGGCTGTGCCAATCTCAACAGCACCAAAGTTTCCTGAAGAAGATGAATCTTGCAGGCCGTGGGTCCTTAGAGACTTCAAGGGAGGTGTTGTTGGAGTCCCGATGGTGGGAAGGTCCAAGGTTGCTTAACTCTCCAGAAGAAGATTGGCCTGGAGGTATCCCAATAGATGAAGGTGGAGAACAGTTGGGGCAGAATGGAACCAGCACGGCCGCCAAGAAGGATGTATTGTGGCCTTGGCAACAGGATAGTTCGACAAACTATTGGGTTGTGTCAACCTCAACAGCACAAAAAAGACCTGAAGAAGATGAATCCTGCAGGGTGTGTGTCCCGAGAGACTTCGGAGATTGCGTTGTTCGAGTCCAGATGGTGGGAGCATTCAGAGTTCCTTAACCCCCCAGAAGAAGACTGGCCGGGAGAAACCCCGGCAGAAGACATCGACGAGATGTACCGAAAGAAGTCTGTGGCAACCACTGCTAACAGAGCAGATCCAGGAGAGGCGTACCAAGATGCGAGTTCATGGAGACGTGGGAGCTACAGGAAGTGCAACAAAGTGTCAGTGCACAAGATTCAGCTCACCCAGATGATGAATCATCGTGATTTGGAGGGGACCACAGCCGAAGAATCTCAAGTCAACTGTGAAGGAATGCAGTGGTGGGGTGTCCTGCAACTAGTCCGTTGGCGAGTAGACCAGCCAGGTGCAACTTGGTGCAGCCAGTGGTTGGAGCAACCTATTGGGCTTGATAAGCAGTCCTTGTGGCGAGTTGTGGAGTCTAGAGGTGTGAAACAGCAGCAGTTAGAAGTGCTGTTGATTGAAGAGGGAGCTGTGGTCAAAGACAGACCGTTCACCTATTTGCCAGATAAAATTGGAGACCTGCGACGACTGACAGTATCCTGGTCCCTGCGTAAACTTCCAGTTCCAAGTCATCCTGAGCACCAGTTGAGTGACAGGAAGAGGTTCAAGATGAACCAATTGATAATCCTGGAGATGACGGAAGGGATGTGGGAGGAGCTCTGGGTGGAATTCTGGGGTCAGTCGGAGCAACGTGACAAGAGTGATGGGCCGATTGGGCTGATTGCCGGAAGCTGGGTTTGGGTCGTGATGGAGAACGCCAAGTGGATTTATGGGCCAAATGTGGTCAACTTGGGTTTGGTTTCGGGGCAAGATGGGCATTATGGGGTGGCAGGGCTCAAGACAACCAAGGGAGTCACCGAGCGGCTATCGCAGCAAAAGTTCCGCGTGGTAGTCAAGAATGCCGGAGATGTCTTTCCCTGGAGGATGACGACAACCAGCAGCAACAGAACCGGATGCAGAGTTTGAAGGAAATGAAGTGGTAGAAGCTACTGATTAGCTTCTACCACTTCATCTCTGGAAAATTTGGACTGTTTGGAAAATTTGCCCCATAAAAATTCACATTTTCAGTTCACAAATCTATTGATCATATTACTTTATCCTGTTGTCGGCTTTTTTGTAAATCACAAAATGAGCTTCTCAGTATTATTTTAATAATTCATATCATTTTTTTGTTTTTCAGTACACCAAAATGCAAAATAAGTATAGATATGGGTGTATTTTGAATCGTTTTATAATGTATTCCACAACCAAATTGACTCCACGCCACGGCATAAGTCATCATACCTATTTTGCATTATTTTAAGGTATTTCAATTATTAAAAATCTTGATTTTATAAATATAAAACACGGACATACAACTTATAAAGTTTGAGACAAAACATCGTGTAGTTTTTGTTGCAGTAATAAATGAGCTTCTTATGGACTTTATATTTGTATTGTCGTTACATATTTTTTTAACCTTAGTTTTCATGCAACAATTGAAGAAGCGTAGATATTTTTAGTTTTACTAAACATTGAATAAAACATAATGAAAGATAAAGGATATTGAAAGAAGTTGAATTTGTCATTTTGTTATATATTTGATCAAATTATAAAAAGAAGACTGCCATGATCATGTTTTGATTTGGCGCTTTTTGTAAATTTAGAAATAGGAAACACAAATACCAGTTTCATGTTTATGTTTGATTATTTTATCAATTAAGGTAGTGAGTCAAAAATGGATAGAATATATAGAATTGTTTTTTATTTGGAGCGTTTGTGGTTAAATGTTGCAATTAGTGTCATATTTTTACAAGGCAAACTTATCAATAAAACTAGAGGGGTAACTATCCAGAGAAGCGAATATCGGATACGTAGTGACTCATACAATAACATGACACAAACTTTCCACAATTATCAGCTGTGGA
>JAQFYG010004825.1:0-10586 GCA_034694325.1 Entomobrya corticalis | reverse complement strand
ATTGTCCCACCACCACCATAACTGCATAAAGTGCACCCGATATTATTATTATGATGGGGACTATTGGGGACTTTGTTCATTTGAAATGGAATATGAATAAGACAAGAGTGATAATTAAACTAAACCGATCATAGTATAAATACGATGATCAGGCCTGATTTAGTCACTCAGTTGTGTCTTTCAGTGTGTCACAGAAGCAACAATCAGAATCTATTCTACCTCTCACATCATTAGTCACCGGACTTGAAAAAATCATCGAAATGCAATCTGCAACCGTAAGTGTTTCAAAAAAACAGAATTTTGGAGAAACAAAGCAACAGGCAACTTGCTGTGTGTAAAAATAAGTGGTTACTAAAGAATTTGTGTGATTAATATTATGTTGTGTTGTTTGGAAAGGTCATCTTTGCTCTGGCTGTCGCCGTTGTGGGAGTTTCTGCTATCCCGTATCCAATTGGTGGATATGGACATGGTGGTCATATTGGATATGGCCACGGACTTGACTTTTATGTAGGTTTAGGATCAATAAGTATTTTAAACTTCGTTCAATTCAATCGCTCATATAATAATGACTTGTGTCTCTTGTGTAAAAATTGATGACTAATAACAGGGTATCTAATCCTGGTCTTTATATTTTTACAAATTATTTATTCAAAAACAATTAAAATTTAATTATTTCACTAAATACCTCCGTATTTAATTAATTACAGGCGTACCCTAAATATTCTTACAATTACGGGGTTGCTGACAAGGTATTTAAATATCATGACTTAATCTCCAACAATATACTTCTGTTTAGTGATTTGTGACATTAAATTCATCATCTTTTAAACTTTTAGCTTACTGGAGATCAAAAGAGCGCAGGAGAAGTGAGGTGAGTTTTGAAGAGAGAAAATCGTGTGAAAAAATGCCTCAAAGACAAATGTGAATTTAATTTTTACATATTTTTTTGGTAAATTGTAGAGATGGACATATTACGAAGGGATATTACTCTGTTGTTCAACCTGACGGAGTGTTAAGGACTGTCAACTATATCTCCACGCCCCACGGAGGGTAAATCATAAATCCCTTATGATTAAAAATTTAATTTTCAGTTATATTTTTAGGGGTTAACTTAACATTTTTTCCTCAACATTTTTTAGGTTCCAAGCTCAAGTTATCAACAAGGGAATAGCAGGTAATTAATTGTGCAAACCCATTATGGCTTATCGTCTACATGTTTGGAAATCAGTTTTTTTGTAACTAAAAGATGTTATAATAAATCAATATCAATTATCAGGACATCCTGCAATCATCGGAAAGGGATACCACGGAGGATACTACGGTTAAACAGCTTTAATTCTTTGAACAAGTGCTCAACAATACTGGATTCAAAATCTGCAAATTCCTTTCACGAGGAATCATGCACGCAAACGCACCAAAGATATTTTGTTACCCTTCCTAGCTCACAACAGACCACTTAACTCTGAAATGCCAAACTAAATAATTTCTTGTTCTAAGTTTTGACTCCCTTTAAATACGCTTTCTGTATGTTGGTTGTTTGGATTGGATGGATCTTTCTTTTTCGGGGTGAACTGAAACTGCCGTTATGTCATTTTGTATATAAGCTAGTGCAGATAAAATATTTACAGTTTAAAGCTCTTCTATACTCTGATCTCTATTAACTTGTGTTCTTGCTTCTCTCCATCTTTTCAATCTTTTCTTCATCTTTACTCATCTCACTTTTCTACTTTCTTACGTCAGAGCTGCATTTCTAATTGTACATAATAATACTTGCAAAAATGCAGCTTAAAAATCTTTCTTTTCTTCCAAACTTTTTACTAACATTCACATTTCAACAAATTTTCAAAAGCCTTTCACCTTCACCTTTTAGTACTAACAAGCAGAATGCAATATTTCTTCTTGATAATGACTGATAAATCTTGAACTTTTTTCTGATAATTTTATAAGAGATTATTGTTAAGGATTACTTTTTTATATTAAAATTTAAACGAGTGATTAGCGCAGAACGAAGTATTACGCGATGATAATCAATCACAAATAAAATATGGTATTGAAACACATACCAATAATTTTTCACACGCAATAAATACGAGACTTTTTATTTGATTACCTTTAATTACTACTGATGTGAAATAGACAAAAATATTCTCATCATAATACGACTTAACATATATAATCTTATAATCTATGTATTATTATAATTGTAACATTTAAAACTTCTCCGGGCATATTGCAATTTCTTCATATAACCTAGCCTCAATATCACCAAGAGTGGTCATGTACATAGCTCCTAAATCAGCATTAAAGGAAATGTACACAGGCTTTTTTAGTTTTTTTGTCAACTTTGCAGCAAAACTTTCACTAAAGTTGTCACCAGTACTTCCCATAATTTTAGTTGTAGTTGGCATCCCCTTCTTATCGTATGGAGTAACGGCAGCCATCGCAAGATCATTCATTCTTCCATCGTCGTTTCCAATCCAGATGTAAACACTATTGCCGAGGTTTGTAACTTGAAAGAAGAAATTCGTGTCCATGATTTTTGTACTGAATTGGCTCAATTTTATTTCGTTCTGAAGCCGCAATGACGACAACTGCTGCTCCAAATTTTCTCCAGAACCGTCAGGTCCTGATTTGTTTTCGGTTTGATTAGTGTCGCCCATTATTCCAGAGGATCCAAGTAGTGTTTATCTACAATAAAAAATACCTATAGAATTAGGAGTGGAGTAACTATTTTAACTTCAATGAGAATGCTTATAGCGTAAAATCATTCTAGATTATTATATTACTTACCAAACTTAACTTAATTTAAATGTCTAAATTTTCCAGCACAATCATTAAAGTTTTTTAAAGCACTAACTAGACTTAACTAACGTTATGTTATGATTGTGAATTTGTGATGATGACTGATGACGGTGCTTTGATTTGTGTTGTCTAAATTTGAAACAAAAACAAAAGAACCGAGTTGCCGCTCTCTGTCTGCTGGAGAAGCAGATGTTTTTGTTTACACAACATCACTAAAAGCACATGCATCAACCGAACAGGCACCTCATTCACTCTGTCAACATTTTCCAACAATCAAAAGGCTGACTATTTAAATATGTTTAACGATTATTGGATATTACTGGTGAATTCCTCTACGTATTATGTATACTAATCAATTTTAACAGTGAAGCTGATATCCAGTAGAATTAAGTAATTTTTTCTTTGCTTTTCTTCAGGTTCCAGCGCTATCTTTATCCGTTTCTTCTCGCTGGAAGGAAGTAAACAAGTCAATGATGATGAAGAATGGCTTGTATTTACTCAGATCCTGCTCTGCGCGCTTTAACAGAAGATCTCATAATATATGGCCTGGATTTTGTGGAAACTGTTTAAGAAATTCATTTGCAACTCTAGTCCCTAAGGAGGATACCAGTACCGGTAGTAATAGTAAGCAAAAGAAGAAGAAGAAGCCACTGAAGAAAGCACTTATAGTTAGCAAACCTGAAGTGAAAGCAAAAACAAAGCTATCAGCATCCGCCCAATTAGTTCATGACTATATTGGCAAGCACTGTGGAACGAAAAGTAAAGAACTGACTTCTTTATTACCTAAACAATGTCTCAAATTGGCCACCATTGCACCAATATCAGTGTACCTCATTGATGAAAAAGAAGCCAAACATCTTAGTAATATTATCAAATTAGAAGATCTGGATAAAGAAGCACCTGTTGTAGAACTTCATCCGGGATTAGGACTTCTCACATCTGAATTGGCGAATGAAATTGGATTCAAGCATGTAACGTGCATCGAAAACTGTTCTAAATTAGCGCAAAAGCTCACCAGTCATTTCAATGTGCCTGTAATTAACTGCAGTTGGGACGACATGCCTCGGCAACACCATCTTGATAAGCACGATGGAGGGGAACGTATAAACTCTATGTTAACCTCAATTAAAATTGGAGAAAACGCTGATGATGATGGAAGAAGCAAAATGAGACAGAGACAGTTGAATATTATTGGAGCTATACCAAATATTAGCACAATTAATTTCTTAATCCGATGTTATGTCACCAAACGAGTGTTCTTTGAAGACGATTTGCCCTGGTCAGGAGTCACATTAATTGCCGCGCTTGGGGCAAAAGCCACACATATTTGCAACGCAATGCCAGAGACAGGATTAGTGGCTTATCGGCCGACATCAGTATTTTTTCAAACACTTTTTACATCTAAAGAGATCGGCACAGTTTCTCGTAAATCATTTGTACCGTGGCAGCCTGAAGATATTGAAGTTCGCAGTAAAATGACGAAGAAGAAAGTATTGAAAGTAGAAGATCCAACAGTTCTAAGAGTACTGCGAATAGAATTGAATACAAAAGTGCAAGATCAAATCGGCAAAGACAACTTATTTGCTTATTGGTACTTTGTGCGTCAGAGTCTGTACGCTAGAACAAACAGAATAATTCCTGAGCTTGAACGCTGGATTCCAGGATGTGGAGTCAAATTAATCAAGCAAGGTTACACTATTTATTCTCAGTTTGGAACACTGAAACCTAATGAGATTTTAGAATTATACCTTCATTTTGTTTCATTACCAGAGTTTGTAAATTCTTCATTTTTAAATGCAGTGGAAAAGTTTCAAGCACGCTTAGAACTTTCAGAAGAGGAAGAAGAAAATAAATAAATAGCCATTTATAATGTATTTTTGTAAATGTCCAGCTTTTTTTATTAAAACCAATCTGCACTGAACGCGTTCACATTATTCTCACAGGAACATTCTCTTCAGACCAAATCTTAGGGCTCCGATAATCAGCATGATTTGCCCAATTACAAAAAAAGAACCGTTAGCCCTGTATTAAGTAAATTTTTATGCGATTAGCAATAACAATTACAATGCGAAAAGTAAATGTTTTAAATACTTTTTGAAAAAAAGATTAGTCACCTTCTTGTCGGGTCCCCACTATAATATCCTTTGGCATAAATGTATCGGCCGAGAATCCAAATGGCTCCTCCCAACGAGCAAAAATATGGCATTTCCAACCCTCCCATTAAAAGAAGAAATAAAAATTGCGGGTATAACTCAACTGTGCTCTGAAGAGCTCTATAAAAAGTAACACAAGATATCCACACTGCTCAATTTTAATTTTAAAGTTTTTTATCTTGCATTAATCATCTACTATAAATATCAACCATAATACCTGTAAACACAATTAAACGCCATGGACTTATCAGAATGCGTGAGTGGATTCGGTACTTGTAAATCCCTTCTCGCGGAAGAAACCTTCATAGATTTCCACCAGAGAAGCATAACGCTGGCTATTCCAGTGATAACAACACAGCCGTACCCTTGCGGAAGAATTAGTGGTGTCCCCAATCGCAGGTTTAGCTTTGGTCGCGAAATGTCTGGTGAAATCTGGTTTGCTATAACGGAATTTTTAGAAGAGGAGGAGAGGTCCTGTACTGATCGTATATAATCCGACATTTGTTGGTCAACTTGTATTGAGCTTTAATATTATAACTCGAAAATTTGCAACGATAAGGAGATTCATATGAACCCTAAAATTTGAAACGACACTTGGAAATTGAAATATAAGCAGTTACAAAGTTACAATAAAATGACAAAAACTTCAACAAATCGATAAAATGTATGTACAAAGTGTTAGTACTATGCATATTGAAAAACTACATTTTACCAATTGAAATTATAATTAAATAGTTGATAATTTACAAAATATTATATCGGTGTGCATGACATTTTGAAATCGAAAGAACAAAGAAATCTATGTATTGTGAGGTCCAACAGAGCAAAACTTTACTATGAGCCGACAGCGAAATAAGCACGCTGGGATGGGAAGTAGCAAAAGATGTATGCATACCAGAGTCGCAATTGGCAGCAACATCTGCAGCGGTCTACAGACTCTGGACTACTTTTCAAAATCCAAAACACAAACAACATACCAGAGAGCCGAGAGAGCAATATATAACATTCAGCTGGAATTGGAATGGAAATCAATTAGTTGTTTGTAATTTGTAATTGTCTAGTACTAAAACAATTATATATTATTGACGGTTCACATTTTCAAAATGTTTTCGATATCTTCAGTTGCTTCATCAACTGGGAGCTCACTTTTAAATGCGTTTAAAGTGTCAACCGGTGCTTTATCGGCTACTTTTGTGAATCCAGTTCGTTATCGCTATCATGAGGACAAAAATCTTATAAGTCACCGTCGTTGGGGGTATAAAGATAAGGTACGTATGTCACTGATGATTAGAGCGATGTATTTATGGTCTATTTGAACTATTTTGAAACTGGAATATCTGTTGACTTTTGTTGTATGTTAATGTTATAGGTTGATTTTAGAGGGCTTCTTCCCCGTGTTCCAACATCGCAAAAGGTTCCTTGTTCCCCATATGTACCTAAAAATGTCTGGTCAGAAAAGAAAGCCCTGTTTGGTCAAAATGACTATATCGACATCTTAGGGGATGATGACACCATTTCCCCCATTAAATTTGCATATGGCATCCCGTCATGGCTCCGAGGATTTAACGGACATGAATATCATGTGAGTGTATTTTAATTTTTTGACTCTTGTAATTTCAGATAATAGGTGCTTGTTCATTTAACAATATCTTCAATATTTATTTACAGATGCTATTGAGGAAACGTAATTTCTTTGGAGCAGCAATTCGTTCGGGTTATCCTCAAACACATTTGTTTATTAAAAAGCGACTGAAATATTTATATAGAAAACTTAATGGAAAAATTGATCACAAGATGGATCTTCGAACTATGCGCAGATAGAAAATTTATAGTATATTGTTAACAGAAATATAGTTATATAATGATAATACATAGTAATATTTAGTAGCACGTAATATATGTAATATGTTTATACTAATACAGCCAAAGCCTGGAGACTTCCGTGTTAATGTTCAATTTTATTTTTCATTTGCCAATCATTGTTATTTTCATATAATTGAGTTATTCGGAAAACTTGACTAGACTGGATCAATTCTGTTTTTCAAACGCCTGCCTTTTATTGTACAAAAATATGGATGCATGCATAATGAGGTTGAATTAGTTAAATATTTATGGTCTGGGAAAATTTGCAGCCATCACTCTCTTTTGTTATTTTGTTGATTTTTTTTCAATCCAGCACGGAATCACTTTTGATTTCAAGTTAGCGTAGGTTCAAAAATCATGAATTAAAAAAAATATGTACGAGTATCATTTGATGCCTACATTCTCAAATTTTCCTGCATCCTTGAATCAGTTCATTTTAGAAGTAGTACCGCTTACCATTGCCACCGGTAAACTTTAATTTCAAAATGTTTATAAATTTAACTCCATACTTGACATGGGTTGGCATAATGCTAACAAGCAAGCCTCAAGATTTGCAAGAGAGGTTAAACGCTTTGTCACGACCCCCAGCTACAATGATGCCACCATCTACAACAACGACAACTCCGCCACCTACAACAAATACCTGGGATTTTTTCATTTGTTCCGGGAGGCCTGTCGGACGCTACCCGCATCCAAAGGAATGTAGAAAATACTTTACTTGCACAGGTGAAACTGACATTGCGCGACCCAGCTTGTGCCCTAATAACTTGTACTTTTCTCCGACCGCCCTTTTGTGCACGTTACCCGAGGACTCAGGTATTGAACAAGAATAGAATCAATAATTTTATTTATGTCCCATTATTTAGTTCTTATTTACTTTTAAAATATTTGTCTGTAGGCTGCGTAGATGCATCGACCACATCAAATCCAAATAGTTCTACTGGTACGTCTTCCATAACTAAAGCTACAACACCTCCATCAGAGTCGACATGGCTAAGACGAATCGACGCAGCCAATTATTATAAACCTGTCGCGGAAGATCGTCTCGTCATATTCTTTGATCATCAAGTCACCAGCCCCCAAAACATCTTGTGGCCCATTTCTTTCACGAGAAATATGTGGGAAAGTTTAATCATGATGTATGGGAGCTTTGGAACACAAAACAGGCTTTATGTAGTTTTTCGCGGCCAGCCTCTTTCTGATGATCTTAACTTTTCAAGCTATTTAGACAGCGACAGAGGATATGTTAATGCAATTGAACTGGGTTCGTCTGATTGGTCCGTTGAAAACTCAAAGAATACTGACCTAATCACCCGAAATATAGCGGAAATTCTTTCCAAAAACGCTAGGGGAATACGATACCCTGGTTTGGAACCAAATTGGTCCGACATTTTTGTGTATGACTTATACGAGCGCATTAGTAGACCTGATGATAGTTCAAGATGGGCGTCCCAAGTGAAAGAAGAATCAGAGTCCAATCTTGCATCGATTCCTCTGTTCAGTCAATGGTACCTCCACATTTATCAAATGTACGGTGGTGGCTCTGTTCTCAACAGATTTTTAATTTTGAGGGAACAACTCTTTCCTAAAGCGGCCGGAGACAGTAGCACATTCGCAGGGATGATGAATAGAGGTGAATTTGTCCACTTTTGGAGTGGCACCACAGGCGCAAATCTTACAACTTTGGCAAGCTCAGTGTTTGGTTTGAGTAGCTCCCTCAGAGCTCAGTATGAAAAGGCATTAGCTGACTTTAGCGCTTTAAATTATTGATTTATTTTCGAAATCAGCAACAATTAAGAGCATTATCATATAATGTATAGCAAATTGTTATTGTTAATTTTATAACTTGTTGCAAGTTTAGAGAGCAGTGTGATTATCCAATCATCAAGATATGTAGTTCAATGATTTATTTACAAACAAGTTTTTCTCTCCTCTTATAGCATATTATATATTTAGTATCTTTTGTAATTCAAAATACTAGCGTAATAAAAAATTTCATATTTTTTATCTTCAACATAAAAGACCATGTCTATTTGAAAAAGTTACATGTTACATCACTTGAGCACCACCTTTTATTAACCGGACCAAAGGTATGAAAAGTTTTGTTAGGGTAGTCACCACAAAACTCATCGAATACAGTCGGCGGTGGTCTGCATGCATCATTCATTCTAAAGCTGTAAATTTCATTTTGAAACTATACGAGATTGAGCAGATAAATGAGAATATAAAAGATTGCTCCAATTGCAATATGATTGTTATCGTATTTACTATACAGTTTGAAATTATGAATGATTGATCTATCATTGATTCTTCCTGGCTGGTGATCTGCTCACGTTTGGCAGTGATCCTGATATGTGGCCCTATCTATTAGTGTATCTAGTTGTATTCGAACAAAGCGTCATAATAATAATAAACGTAAATGGAATAACAAATTAGGCAAATTTACAAATTGCAACTGAATTTTTTCGTCTCGTTGTACTTGCTGCTTCTGATGGAGGATGGCAACAACGAACAGGACCTCCTTCGAAATGAAATTGCCCCAGGCCTTAAATAAAAATTCCTAAACGGACAAAGTACATCTTTTTGACCTGTGCCTGCTGCTATACTGCTGCCTGCCATTCTTGTCATCTCTTGGCAAATGTACCTTTGAACTTGTGCCATGTGATGCTGCAATCATGTTTTATCCATCCATCATCAAAATTATAAAAATAATTTAATTTATTTCATGGTTCTTTCTGACAGTCCACCTAAACTATATTATGATGACGGCTACCTACGTAGCACCTAACGAAATATAAGGCATTCGTTTTTATGCTTATCTTCACTTCATTTCAACACATTCGTAATACGTACTCCGCTCCGGATCGCATTAACATTAGGAGGTAAATGGTTCAACAAATAAATGTGCATTTGTCGGCTTCATTCATTTATCATTGTCGACAGTTATTGCAATTTCGTTGATGACGTGAAGAGACCCTTGTTAACCTATGGCATTAGTTAAAGTAATTATTGCAACTTGCGACATGTCATAGTAGTTGTACTAATATATTATTCAATGCAATTTTTCCATGCTTAGTTCAGCTTTTTCAATAGATATTGAAGCTAATCTTCAATAAATATTGTGCTCAGTAATAAATACCTATGATTATAAAGTTCTGCTCATAAAAGTGATAAAATGTTCAAACTATTCATAAACTTTAATTCAATTCTACAATGAGAACATTTGCTAAGAGCTATTGTTAAACTTTACCGTAGTAAAACAAGTAACTTTAATTAAAACGGTTTTAAAATGATTTTTATAGTGTCATGTCATGAAACATGTCTATTTTCAAAACAAACGTACTCCAATCCCAATCTATGGATAAAGCATTACCCATCATTACTTTCAATTTTTAACTCTTACTTACTGTTTCTGTAGAATATGGATTTGGGTCAAAGAATTTACGTTTTCAACCGTGACCACAAAAGAAGAGCTTGCATTTTCTTGCTAACTTACTAAAACTGGGAGCGATAAACGATAGCTAGTGTATGGAAAAAACATTATACCATGGGTTTTAGCTATGCATTGTAAAAATTGTAAATGATTTCTTTATGAACGAAAAGTAACTAACAAGGTTGATTGTGTGAAGATTCCAAGCAGAGCATAAGGAAGCATCAATAATAATATAATGATAGGCAAGATTGAGCCATCCTATTGGTTGAATGTTCTCCAAGAAGACTCAAATTATACAAATGGTTTTACATACCATTTGAAAGGTCAAGCGATGT
>JAQFYG010004824.1:0-10589 GCA_034694325.1 Entomobrya corticalis | reverse complement strand
TTACTTCTTGCTGTGTAAAATACAGGTCAACCTCCGTACACACAACTACTCAACCCCTCTGTCGTTTTGTCTGTACTACACACAAATACAGATTTCTCAACCGCATTATCCGTACTTTTTTCTGACTGATGGCAATGGAGAAAGTGGAGGAGAAAAAACGCAGATGAGCATTACACCAGTTTAAAAAAGGCACGGAGAGAGAAAGATAACGAGAGAGAGAGCGAGAGAGATAGAAAGTGAACTTGCTGCACAGGAAATAAAAGAGTGCTTCCTCGTATATTACCATTAAGGTGAATATATACGCGGAATAAAGTTGGATAAAAGCAAAGGATTCTATGTGTAGAAAAAAGTCATTTCCTCGCTTTGTATTAGCTCCATAAAAATGGTGACCTGTATTTCAAAGGGAATATAAACGACGAAAACCGAAAAGAAAATGATGGTATAGTAGTGATATTGCTATATGAGTGAGTCACATCACAAAACACGATTACAAGGAACATTTTTACAGTCTACTACATACTAAAAATTATATAAAGGCTTATACACAAACTTCAATTTTTACGATGGACCAAATAAAGAAAATAAATGCTGCTATAATAATATCTTTATAGCTATCTTCATTATTACATGGTCTGATATGGTTCCATCTTAACTTATTATGAGATGATCATGCTGATCATGATAAAAGTAATGATGGAGATGTTACTCACTAACTCCTAAAGAAATCACATATACAAAGTGCATTATTTGCTCGGGCATATTATGGAGAACAAATAAAGTATAAAGTACAAATTGTTGAGTTTTGTCATTTCTCATTTTTTACATGAAAAATTGCAAAAAAGCAACCAAGGGAAATCTAAGACCTTACAAAACTTTTCTACTAGCTTGTCTGACTGGTTATATCATTGAAAAGAATTTATCTTCTACCATTAAGAGAAAAGTACGTAAGATAAAGGAAGAGATCACAGTGGTGTGAATTGGGCATTATTAATGATAAAAACGAAAAAAAATATTTCTTTCGTTCCACTATAGCTTTTTACTCTTTTTGAAAGTTTATTTTACTCCTTTGTATCAATTGGTATTGGAATGAAGAATGAATATGGATCAGCCACCGCGTTAGCTATTTTTTACGCAATGCAAAGTAAGCTGCGTGTGTGGCATTTCGTAGTCAATAGTCCGGGAATTTTTTGCTCTACGCTCTTTTTTGCTTCCTGCCGAACATGAGAGCATTATACATAGTTTATAGGATTTGAGTTTGAGAGAGTGTTTGAGTAAAAATGAGTGATTCCCAGAGGTACAATCCCAACAGACTTTGCAGATACAAAAGTGAGATGTGTGTGTAATATTGTGTGTGTATCAGCTCTGCAGTAACAGTGCACTGCAAGAGTTTCTTTGAAACTGCCATCAAGTCCATATATCATGCATGCATGAAGGTCTGAAAAGCAAAAAGCTCTTCAATATTCTTTACCGCAGCGGCAGCCTGGCACTTTAGGGCCGCAAACAATAAGCCAAATGCGTTAATGTTTCGTATCTTTAGTGGTGGTGGTTGGTGTGTGTCTCTTATATTTCTAAAAAAGAAACATAATGTAGAGTGGCAGCAGAAAAAAATATGAAGAAACACTGCAAAACTTGAACTCTACCAGATCAAGAGTATCAGATACTCTATCGATAATAATATTGCTGTCAAAAGAAAGAAGAGGAGGAGGAGAGGAGGTAAATAAAGTAGTTGTGGTATAGTTGTTGTTTGAAGGGAAAAAATGAGAGAGATATTGCTGAAAAAATAGACACATAATATTGTCTTGTGCCCTTCTGAACTTTTTGTGGTTTTTTGGTAGAGATAAAGCATAAGAAAGGCAAATTAGCTGTAATAGTTGGCGGTGAATGTACGCTATCGTATGTAAAGATCTATATGGATGTTTTGCGTGAAAATGCTTGTACATGCAGACATAAAACTGCTACTTCTTGAAGAAAAGGAAGGTAAAGGAAACGACGGCGAAAAAATGCCCCTTTTTGGTGGTGCGTATATGGTGTAATCCGCAGCCAGCCAGCCAGCAGTCAAGTTAAGAGCAGAGCCAGTCGTATACTGCAGCAGTCACCCGTCTGCTGGCACGCCGCACATTTATCACGACTTCTTCTCTCTTTTCTACCATGTAATTAATGTCAAATTGAGGTTCAAATTTTGTGACAGAAGAGCCATATAGCCATGAAGCCATGTAATAAGAGAAGTAAGAGTAAGAAAATGAAGATGAAAAATTTCCTTTCAGCTATCACATCATATTACCACATAATGATGATCACCATCTCTGTACACATTTTGTACTTTGTACAATGTGCTCTATTGTGTTAAGATGATGAATATATTATGATGGAGTCTCATGGCTAACAAGACATAAAATCTAAGGTTTCAATTATTGTTATTATCACATTGGGCCATTTCAACCCTGTCATCGTGAACATGCAAGTTGCGAACATAGCACACAGAAAAATGCTTATGGCGATGTAAGGTGCAATCATTATTATCAGATTCCAAGAAAGAGTTTTGAATAAAAAGGGTCTCTTTTTCGATTCAATGATGATAAAGTAGTTCTAGTCACTAGTCGCAGACGGAGCTAAATGTAAATTAATGTAAAAAGGATTTATCTTCATTTTCGCTTGTCGAGACAAAGAAAAAATAGTGTGTGAAGATAGACACTGAATATAAAGTGTACATTGAAAAAAAAACCTGCCCAGATAATTTGGATCGGAAATAAGGCACACTATATTTGAAAGTCAATTAGTTCAGTTTAATGACTCCATAAAATTTTTATCTTAATGCTTTTTGAGTGCAGACATTGTACATTAGGATGATTTTATTCTTTTTAGATTTTCACAATTTATTTGAGCTATTATCTTTGTTGACTTAAATTACTCTCGCAAAATAGTCGCGTCGCAGGATGCGAATTCTTTCTACGAAAAAACTAATAAAATGAGAATTTATGTGGTAAAAAAGCATGTTTCTAGTAAACTAAAAAGACGTTTGGAAGTTGGGTTTGTAATACAGGATGTAATTATTTGTGCCATTATAGCATAGAGAATTGAAGGAAAAGTCTTTACTTTTTCAACTCAAATTACTCAGTAGTGTTAAGTTTAATGGAGGCATGATTTATTCTTTGTTTGAAAGGACCAATGAAAATGATGTGCAAAAATATTATGAAAACATAAATTGCGACGTTCGTTAAAATTCTCGGTCCGCTTTATAGGTATATACTTCTGCATACCACGCGCCACACCATAATTGCACATTAAAATTGGCAAGAAGAGTTTCAGGATGGAATAATACCAGTAATACTTTCTTATAAGAAAATATCACCAGTTATTACTTTGTTTGTAATTTTGGAACTACTTTGCTAACAAATACCGAATTCTAAAAACTAAGTGAACCGTGAAGTAACACAATATAATAATAATAAGAGACGTGCATTGAAATGCATGATAATACTATTACCAGAAATGAGATATGATACGTTTGTTTTCCCGAATTTAGTTTTTCTTTTTATTAAAAATAAACTCAGACATTCACATTTTGACATTTAATATATACCTACCGGACGCGGACTAACATTAGTTGTTTTGTTATGAAAAGAAAAATGATCGCATCAAGTTTCCAACTAGCTTGTACAATGGCGTTATCTCGTGCATGTCATACTTTAACTCTTTGTTTGCAATTCATAATTGTGAAAACTGATCCAAAAACTGAATGCTATTATTAAATAATAATATTTCGATGTCAATTATTCTCTCAAACATTAAGTTCTAACTTTTATTCTAGATTACATATAAAAGGAAATATTTTGTTGGCAGTGCTTCAGAACATAATGAAGACATTCAAGTCAAACTGGAGAAATATAACACTGAATTGTTTTTCTGACTTTGCTGCTTGTCTTTCTTTTCCCCTATCAGATCTGAGTCCTACGCACATAGGTACATTCACATTCTCACACGCACCGAACCGGATTTTCCCTTCCAGCACCAATAATAATGACATGTACATATGACTGATGTTGGAAACATGTTTCCATATCATGTATCAGTTTTGCCGTTAGTATTGTTTTCTGAGTACTTTTTGGTAATATTCCAAAACAACTACCAACATAAAATGGGATGAAATATGAGATACTACTGAAGTATCTCTCTTATATTTCAAGCTATTGAATTGTACCAGTCATCACATCATCAAAATATCAGAGCTAACTTCTCTTTACAAAGTATATAAATATATACGCTTTTCTGTGGTTTGTTTTTGGTGTTATGTGAAGTTCGTTGGTGGTTGGTTTTCGGTTAGTTGGCAGTTTGTGGAGAAAGAACATCTATATATCTTTTATTACTGTTATTATTATTAAAAGTGAACATGTTTGCTTGTTTCGTGTTCCTGTTCGTTACCTACAGCTTAAAAAGAGAAAACTTTTAGCTTGCGATCATGATGATGGCGAATGGCAATGGAAAATCTTTCTATTCTGTTCAAAAGAGAATAGACATAATTTTAGTGTATGTAAAGCCTGTATAGTACACAAGAGTTTTAATGAGGAGGAGGCTGGCAGGTTGGCAACATAAACTTGAAGGAACAAAAAGCACTTACATTACATTACATCTCACTAGGAAAAAGCATTAAAAGAGCGAAAATGCTGTGTATGGAGGCAAAAGTAACATGTCATCATTCATACGGAATGGAATGATGATGACTATGTGCTTCGTCATTATCGCTCATATTTCCAGAAAACTTTTATTCGTGTTTTTGCGCCTTTTCTTTTCATAATATGATGTGTCTGTCGTTTGCTCTCCTCCATTCAGTCATTCAGGCTCTCTCTCGCTCTCACTTTCAATACGGAAGCAGAAAGTAAGATGGATGGGATACAAAAGGAGCAAAGTTGGAAGTAAGTTTGGAAGTGATAAAGAAAAAAATATTGTGTATTGTGCATTACTTAAATGAGCATAATGGGATATATGGGCTTTTATGCCACTGGAGAAAAAGCTTTAGTAGCGGCTATAAAAAGCTGAGTAGCAAATACTCATTCAACTTTTTGAGCTTCATCGGAATTTCTGATGATCTTGATTTAGTTAATCAACTATAACATAATAAACCCATTCTTTAATCTTGTATACAGCAGAACGAGCATAGTAAGAATAAAAAAGGCTTTCAGTCAATTTTTTACAAATCTCAGCAGAAATCATAAGCTTTAGCAAAAAAAACGAGTTCCACACATTCGATAATGTCGAAGTCAAAAGCTCGTTGACTTCAAAGGAAATGGAATTATTCAACTAATCACTTTGCTCAAATGAACCAAGTCTAAATCAGAATAGTTTCTTTGAAGTAATAATTATTTTCGAGGGAATAATATGTTTTATAAGCTAATCAACGCGTTTTATATAAGGTTCACGTTTTATTCAAAAGACAAGACTCCAATTGTGCAAACATATTATTAATTTGACACGAAATAAAAGAATGTTTACGCTTTCTACACCTACACGCGATGAAATATGTCAATATTATATTCGTTGTGTTACTTTCATTTAAGGTAAAACGAAAAAAAAACATTAGTGTGAATATGAATGCTTTTCATTTTATTCCCATTTCAGTCTCAGTTTATTAATGTTTTTCAGAATATATGCTTTATTGAAAGGTTATTACTTTTATTTCAAGATATTTTCATCGACCTTATGTGATCTGATCTGAGCACACACATGCTTTATTTTTTAGTATGCATTACGAATCTCAAAGAAATAACGGGAAAGAACATATTACCATTACCTCGCAGATATAATATGAATTTCGCTCAGCTTTTGATATTAAATAAAACGCAATTTATATGACAGTCATGAATGACCCAAAAATTGGCAATATTCTATTCCACCATCGCATCAACATCAGCTTGTGCTTGTGTGTGGACTGTGGAGAAATACTACTACACAAGATGAAATATATTCCATAAGAAAGAACAAAAGAGAAAATAGTAACATATTGAAATACATATTTCTATTACTTACCACGGTGAATGCACCCTTTTGTTCCATTTTTGATAAATTTTTGCTGTGCCGCTTCTACTATTATTATTATCTGGTTGTAGGAGTGAGAGTATAATCAAAAAACGCCGATAAAAGCAGCCACCAGCCAGGCAGACGACAGCCTCCTCGATTTCTTTCTCTTTTTTTCTTTCGTTCTTCTTCACACAAAAGTCAGTCAGCACCAGTGTTTGCTCTTGTACTTTGTACTCTCTTCTTATATGTTATTTTCACAGCAAAAAGTAAAAACAACAGTAGTGTGTAGTAGCCAGTAAATAAAAGAAGATAAATTGCAAAGTAGACCAGAAAAGGGAAGGCGAGTTAAGTAACAAAAAACGGGTTCCCTTTTTATTATTATATTATGTTATTATTATTATTACTTTTTCTTTTGCTTTTTCTCCTACAAACACAACTACAAACAACAAGTGCGTGTGCATGCGATGCAAACGCAACGATAAAAACGCGCAAACAAAATAAAACAACAAACACGCCAGCCAAAAGAACAAAGTTTGCTCGAAAACTCTGCTCCACTGTTTATCACCTTTTTCCTTTGTTCTCTTTTCTCCTCTCACTATTTTTTGCTGCTTTAACTCCTTTTTTGTCAAAAACAGGAAAAGCAGTGCTTGTGCTTTTTTGCTGCCCTTCTGCTACTGTTCTATATAGATTCCAGTAGACTGTGTTTGGTTATCATCCAGTTTTTTTGTATCTTGCTTCCAGTCACAAAAAACGCAAATGCAGCGGCGACGTAAGAAGCACTTTTCACTGTTTAGTCAAAACAGAAAATAATGTAAAAGCACTTTGTTCACTTTTCTCTTTCTCTTTGTTTTTTCTGTATTCTTTGTGCTTTTTCGTTATTGTTGTGCTTTTCCAAAAGCTTGTGTTTTGTAAATGCTACTGATTGATGTTAGATGATGACGCGTCGGGAAACGACTTTGTTATCTCGAGTTTAACATGCCGAGAGGCAGTGTCGCGTGTTTACTTGAGAGCGCTCCTCGTTTGTGTAAATGTTTTTTTTCAAATGGAAAGTTTTTTAATGTGAAGAAAAAGGGAAATCATTAGCGTTTTAACACAAATCAAATCTGGTGATAATGTTTATTATTTCCTCTTTTTTGGCATAGGTTCAAATACAAATGACAAATGCGTTTTTTCTACTTAATGTCTAATTGGAAGTGATCTATATTTTTTGCTTGTCTTCAGTTCTTTAATATATTCCGAGTACATCAAAGAACAGGAAGAGTAGGAGGACAGGTTGTAAACATGCAATTTGTAAGCGGCTCTTTTCTCTCTAAAAAAATAGTTGCTTTGTTTTGATAACAAACTCGTGTAAAGTGTTTTTTTGTTAATACCTAGAAAAGGCTTATGTGTGTGATCTTTTTTCACTTCACTATTTTCTGTTGAAAGATAATACAATGTGACAAGACACGAGAAAAGCTAGTGGAGATTTTCTCTCACTTGTTTTTCATTTCATTTACTTATTTACATTTAGTATATTAGTGCATCCAATCAGCAACAAAATGTCAGAGAAAATTTTCTAATTATTTAAATGAGACGATGGAAAATGCTAAAATGAGCTCTCACGCAGCGGAGTTCAGGGTTCTCCTCCTTCTCTTTTGCTTACAGTTTTAGAAATTATTTTTGTGTTGAAATTTCTCTTTCCTCCTGTTTTGTAATTCTTCTCATTTGGAAAAAAGAAACAATGTTTCACCAACAAAACATCTCTCCTCCTCGGATTTCCTTCCAGAGAAATACCTTTAAACTCTCTCACACACACTGGGATAATAATAATAAATAGGAGAAAAAAAGGTTAGTTGCTTAAAATCACAGCGGTATCTGTCAACGAGTGAAATGGATACACAATCTCTTCTCTCCACTTTAAAACATGGACTAAAAGACACTCACAAAACAAAGTTAGTCAGAAGTAAAAAAGTCCTTGACTTGATGAACAGTTACGTTACGTTATGTACGTGTGGTGGTATAAAAACAGTAAAGAACGGTGGTGGTTTCTTTGTAAAAAAAAGAGTTGAATCAGAAGAATATGAACAGAGCAAAAAAACCAAGCTCTTCTCTGAGAAGTAGTTGTACAGTGTGGTAGTGATCTTACAAAGAAAACACGTTCAAAAATGACAATGTACCTAATGTAGTAGCAGCATGTGTTCTTGCCGTGCTGTTGCTCCGGCTGAAGTCAGATCAGGAATGACACAAGAAGTTCAACTCAAAACATGGTATATCCACTTTTTTCCTCTCGCCTTGCCTTTTGCCTTCTTTCTTGTTTTCAGTTCAGCAGTTCCTTTTTGGCGTTCACATTCATTGGCAGGTAGGTATAAAAGGAGCAATATAAAAACATCATACAACACCACCACTACACGAAATGGCCAGATAGTCATGTACAGAATGTTATATTATTACGTGTTCTTCTGACTCTGTACAAAGAGCAAAGTACAGTAAACTTGATGTTTTAAAGAGAGGCGATTTGTTCTTTTGATGAAGATGATAGTATATAATGTAAGTAAAGAACAAAAAAACCTTCTTGAGACTTTTTCTGTGTGCCTACGTACTAAATGATCAATGTCCGTTTTCTTTTAAGTTGCATTTTCGTCAGGGTAAATGAGTTATGACTTCAATTCAATTGAATTCTCCTGGATGGATGATGCGGGATGCATATACAATTATACAGTGTACAGTATAAGGTACAACTAGGGATCTTTAACTTTTTTTCTGCTTGTATACGCACCTTCCATTTTCTATAGGCGAGTTAAATATAATGGAGTTTTTCTTTGCTTATGGAAGAAAATTTATCAGAAGAAAAAAAATGTCCAGTTCAGGCTTCAGCTTCACAGATCCATAGCTAGCCCCTTTGTAGAATTTGAAATGAGCTTGTACGCAACAGTCAGTAGTCAGTCAGCAGCCAAGTCCTTTTTCTGACACTCATCTAATATGGGTAGAAGAAGGGATATATATAAGTAAAAGGGATTTCTTTGTAAAGCTTTTTGTATTCCAACAACTCGAACAAGCTGTTTTTTATATTCTTTATTGCTATTCAGGTAGGATTTAATGTGGTTTTAGGTATAAAAAACTATCATCGCATCACCATCATCATGATCATCAAACCTATGGAATTGAAATGCCTGTTTCTGACTGCTGGTATGGTGGCGGTGTGTAACTGACTGTTTTTCAATAAAGAAAAGAGACTTTGTCTTCGTTGGAAACGCCTTTAACGCTTTTCCTTGCATTCGTCATGTTCTGTTCGTTTTTGGAACCACTGCCGTCACCAGGACCACCGGCTTTTTCTATAACCTTTTAGGATGTCTTTTAAGAAACGTTTTCGTACAAGTGTACACAGAGTCACATTTAACTTTTTGCATCAGCGTCAAAAAATATGATGAACAAGTGCAAGTGTTTTACACACAAAAACAGCAAGGAGCCAATGTGAAATTATTAGAGTGCTGCAACGACTCATTCGTTCTCGCCTACAGATTATAAGTCTTTTTACTTGGTGCAAAAAGGATTTTTATGTGCATACAAGATATTCTGTGTTGTGATGTGGCTTGATGATGAATATTTTTGGTTTCCTAAAACATCTCCCCCATATTTTCTTACTATATATTATTGCGTTTCTCAAACGAATGCCTAAATAAGCATTGTGCTGGGTGCAGTCACATAAAAATACCTACCTACATTTGCATGCATGATTGCCTAATAGTCATATGTAGGAATTTTTAAATATTATTTTAAATCCCAAGTGGAATTTCTCGTCAACATGCCATTTTTATTAGGTTTTTAACACTAAACAAAAAATAACCTCATCGCTTCTCAGTGTTCCAGCAGCGAAACTGGTTTTTTCTGTCATGAATGAACACTCAAATAAAAAACGTAATATTATGGGATTGCATGATGAGATCATCCTCATTCATGTCCTAAAGACAAGTACGAAGTAAACCGCTTCGTTAATATTTATCAGCAAAGTAGTATTACGCTATTAAAATCATGTAACTGAAAATATTTCCATTCCATCATTATAATTGTATTGATAAACTCGGTTAGAATTTGCATAATGTTATGAAACATCTTACCACGCACATTTCACCAGTAATTTTATTCAAAGCCACGAACTAAGGTAGGTAAATCCTCACCGTCACAATCGCAATATTATTTTTACATCCAGCATCATCATCACATCAATTATGTATTTATATCATGATGTAAAAAAGGGTTTTGGTACACGTAACCTTGAGGCAAATATGATGATTTTTTATTTATACTTCTTATCGCATATTAACAGCACATTTTTCAACTGTTAAAGTCATTAGCTTGGTATGCCTGGTCAAGATATCCATTTAAATTTAAGGTGCATCGATCATCTAAAATTGCTTGGTCATGTTTCTCTCATGATCATACTCCAAAATACATGGACGTTTTTTGTTGATTTCTCGAATTTTCTTTTGATGTGATGCTGAGCCTATATAATTTATTTCGAGTTACAGTATGCGAAAATGGTATACGTACGACCGATTTCGAATTTTAAAATACGCTAAAATTTTTTAACTAAGAGGTCG
>JAQFYG010004823.1:0-10590 GCA_034694325.1 Entomobrya corticalis | reverse complement strand
CTAGTGGGCTATAACTTGACATATAGAGAGGGGTTGGGCTTGGCCTATGGGCACTCTGAAACTTAACAAGCTTTATTACAGCAGGAAATATTTGACAACATTATGGATAATTAACTATATTTTGTGTGTCAGAAACAATGAAAGTTGTTATGAAACCTAGAAATGATCAATGGACATAATTAATGCCAAAAAATGAATTCAAACAAACGTGTCACATTTTGCAAATTGCTTTTTCTTCTTCTTTTTATTAACATTATTGCTTAAAAATAAATCTGACAAGACGAGGTTCATTTTTAGTTTTGTCGATTCCTTTATCTCTTCCTCTTTTATCGTTTTTATACACATTTAACGTACATGTATTTTTTTTACTGTTTTACTCCCCTCCTTATTTGCACAATTATTTGTTTTTAAATATATTACCTATTAAGATTTAATATCATTAAGACTTACTATTATCTCATATTAATATTTTTTATATTAATCATAATGCATAGTTGCATAGTCCGTATATTGTTTTTGTAGTAGTAGTAGTAGGAGTAGTAACTAGTACTACATGACACCTGACATTTAAAAATGTCCCTAAATTAACAGTTAAATTAACATTAATGATTCTGCTGTGCTCCATCTCTCTCTCTCACACATCGTCATTTATTTTCCTGTCGTTATTTTCATAATTAATTGTTATTGTATTTTTTTCTGCTGTCGTGGGTGAATATGAATAATATACAGTTTCACAACAAAACTTTATATTATCCATCGTAAACGTCATTTAAAAGGCTTCTAATCGTGAAAACTATAAATTAAGCTATGTTGCCGTTATTACATTTTCTATTAAACTATATTAGTATCCGTATTAACTTAATTATTAGTTTTTTTTACATTCATACAGGAGTATATTTACATCAATTTAGTATTTTTACAGTTAACTTAATATTAGTTTTTTATTTAATAATGACTTAAACATTTCTCATTAAAATTTAATAATTATCTCTAGTTAATGTAGCAATTATTTCACTTTACTGGAGCAAGCGTGTTTTGTCTCGGAACGAGTTAAACTCGGTTTTTTTTAGCTGGAGAAAATTAAAACATTACTAAAACTTTCAAACAACCAGTCATTAAAACCTTTTTTTCTCTCTTGTTCTTTGCGACTTATAAAATCTGAGATAACTATATAACTAATTAATACAATTGCTGAATAATAACGAACAACCAAAATAAATATAATAATGCAAAGGTATTTAATAATGTTAGATGTTTTCACGTAAAAGGAGAGGCTTGTTTCATAAAAGTGTATATACATTTGAAGGATATAAATCATAACTAAACTGTAATAATAAATAGATAAAAAATAAACTTTTTAGATAAAAATTAATTGCATAATATTTAAAATGTATTTGCTTTAATAAGGTTATCTATCGATAGAGTAAACAATCACAACAGAGGAACCACTTTTACCAACCAACACTCACAGTTAGGGTAAAAAATATCATTTAAAAAGGAAAACAGAGTTTAAGATCGATGAATATGAGGTTCTTTTGCTTATTTGGTCTACTAACTGCTGGAATTACACATGAAATTTGTTTAATCACTATCATTGTTTCGCAGTTTGTTGGAGGAACTAGCAAAATGTATGTTGGAGGGAAGGAGGAGGAGGGTTGTATCGGCTAAAGGAAAGGATGAATTGCATTCTATTAACGGCTTCTAACTTTCTGTTTGCTTTGAAGTTTGAGTTGTATTCTTTTAATGTTAATTGCTGGCAGTCAGCCACATGAATGACCGTTGATTGAAATCAAGTAAAGTATGTTTAAAAGTATATTATTCACATGAGAAGATATCTTAGCGTACATTCTAAAAATAGTGCTTTAGTTAGTGAGACAAGAAACTTACTATTCCACTTAACCTCACAATATTTTAATGGCCAATCAAGTAATTAACTAAACTGTTCATTGCACTCCTGGAAAAATATTCCATATATCAATTTCCTTCTTTCCACAACTTATCAAATATTCGTCAACAACACAGTGAAATACGATAAAACACTGTCAAATTTACATAACAAGCCATTATCCTTAAAACAAGATTTTAGAATATGATGTAAGGAAACACTCACAAAGACTTTAAGACAACAATACCCGTTTGTATGTGTGTGACCAGGAGCATTTAATTTTAACATTTAAATAATTCATATACCATTTTTTGTTCCTCTGTCTCATAACTACTCGCACAGTTTTTTCAGTTCAATTCTACAAGAATAGAATCCAATTTTTTCTGCTTTCATTTTTACCAAGAAGCCTCAAGTTTTGCTAAACATATTTTCTTTTAAAGTTTATTCATCTTTAAATATTTAAAGAATAATTCATATTTCATATTGGAATTCTTTGAGGAGCTGTAAAACTTTGTTGCAATTACAGCAAAAATGTAAACAGCAATTTAACTGTTGGCCTAAAGTTGGTAGGCCTATCTTTAATTTTGTTAACGATGTTATTCAGCTTAAATTATTACTTATTTTCTGATTGATTCTCCCACTTACAACTATCATCAGTTAGACAACATTCGATCTATATACCTCTCCAATCTCCACCTCCAAACATCCTCATTTCATTTAAACTTGTATCTGATAATGAACTAACGGAATTTCTCTATCACCATCACGTCGACAACAACAACAATAATTATTTATACTGGCTTTATCATCGTTACATATTATTTCATAGAAGTGCTCATTTCACAATCTCAAAATCCCATTATTATTTTTCTAGCCTAAATTATTACTTGTTATATTGAGTTACTCTTACTGTCTATTATCAAATTTTATTAGACTAATTGGATTCCCATTTTATAAGCCAATAATCTTCGTTATATTGTTACATAATAATATACTGGTATTTATTATTAGTGGCAGCATAAGATCTAAAAACTGCTTTATGTTTTTTAGCTCCTTCTTGTTCTTTATACATTTTTTTACCTCTATCTATTTAACTAAATAACTAGCATTTATTCTGGAAGCATATCTGTGATTCACTAAGAATTTCTTCCCTTTTCATTCATGAGACAAACTCATAAAATTTCAAAGAGAAAGAAAAACGAATAGTTGATAGTGTTTTATTTTTATGGAGATCCACTTAACATGATACTGATGATGACGCTGAATAATTTCCACTTGCAAAATAAGAGCTGCCATATATATTTCAACATCAATATATAATTATTCCGTACAGAAAAATGGGGATGTGAAGATTTACATGTTTTTTACTAATAAAAATTGTGATGGACTAAAATTCACTAAAAAAACTGGTCGGTATATAGCGATTTAAAACAATAAAAGAGTGAGACAGAGACAAAAACTATAAAACACCGATTGTTTTTAGTAGAGGCCTTTTTAAGAATCATTCTTTTTTTCTTCAGATTGGCAATTTTTTAAATGTTATCTTTAATTGTTGTACGGCAGGTGTAGAGATATACAAAAATTATAATTGTTTCGTTTTTTTTTCTTGTCTTCAAAATAGAACGTAGTATATTATCATTATAACATGTAATTTCCTTTAATATTTTTGTCTCCTCTTTCTTGTGGCAATGGTGAATGTAGATATTTTTTTGTCTTATTTATTGATAGTTTATATTGTAGGTAAAGAAAAATATTTAGCAACATCAACAGCTAAAGTTTCTTTTTTTCTGTCGCCTGGCTATGTTCTTGTTGTAGTTTTTTCCTATTATTTTCGTTTTGTATTGTAAATGTAAGAAAAAATGCATGGTTTTTTTAGTTAGTAGTGCTTATAATTTACGAAAAGGTTCTAAAAATACAGTTTTTATCTGAAGCTTTGGTAGTAATTGTAAGTAATAATAGTACTGGTGCAGTTTTTTGAGCTCAACAATTTTTTTACGGAGGAGGAGAAATAGTTGGGATTCTTTGTTTCTTTTACATCTTTAACAATGCAATTTATTAGTAAACTATTATAAAATCCTTCTAACTTTATAGCTTAGTATTTTTAAATAAATAAGTCGTGTTTGTTGCATAGTTTGATAGAAAGAGAATACACGGTTGATGGCGATCTTTTAAATAGTAGTGCTGGTGATGATGGTGGTATAACGACAAGGTTACTATTTTATAGCGATATTTTTTTTGCTGTATTGTGTTCGGATTGAAAGTGGTTACGTTTACGTATATTTTTTTAATGAGCAGAAGGCATTTTAATGCACTAACTTTTAATAATTGACAATATGGATTACGATAATACGAGTAGCATTTTACTAGCTGTTACGAAAATGAGTGCAATAAAAATAACGTAGTAACTAAGGAATCCATGCCTTTTTCTCTAACAAAAAATAATAATTTGGTACGATGACGATGATCATTTGCGTCTCATGTAAATATGACGACAGTGAAGAATGATGATTAAATCACATTTTAAAACATAACTATCATTATAAGTATATTTAAAACTGGAACTTTGCTCGATAGATACTTAAAATGAAACGATTTCTGGATTTAAAGTTATAAACAAAAGTAATAATAATAACAGCGTCAGAAAGCAGTGTTCTTGGCCATTTTGTTTTTGGCTTGCGTGTAGTACTTACAAATTTTTTACACTGTATTTTCATTATAGTACATGACAAATGACAATCGACAATAAACTGGCAATACCATCATATCATCTTGTAAATATACATTAAACACAATTAAATTATCGCCGTCGATAACTAGATCCGTACGTACAATCGTAAATTATCTATACAATAGTAACTAATGACATCATACATTTTTCTTCTTCTTTAACGTCGCTGGATTATCAGCCGTAGAAGTAACATTGTAACACAGCGCTTAATTAGTTAAATAATAAGTATTTAAAATGGTTTCATAATAATAATCTGTAAATATAATATTTTTCCGTATTTTAGCGTCGAGTTGTTTTGTAGTAGTAGTTGACGTTGTTCTCTGATATCTGCTATTTTGGTGATAGCTACATACATGCATATAGGCTTTGATAAACTAAACAATAACTAATAATCTGATTCTGAAATATATAATTTTTACTCAACACAACCGTCTAAACAAAAGATGACGTAACGATTTAACTTTAATGAACAACTTCCACATAATTTGCCGGATATAATCCTACGCGACCGTCCTTTCTTCCTTTGCACCAACCTTGCTCGTCCTCATCTTCTAACTTTTCGAATACATCACCTAAAATAATATAAATACAAATACAACTTGTTTTCATTCCATACTTCTATTTTGGTCCAGATTTGATTTAAAAGAAAAAAGAATATTAAATATACCTTGTTTGAAGCTAAGTTCATCATCCTCAGCTCCCTCATAATCATACAATGCTCGTACAGGAATGCCGGGTTCACCTCGATCCACCAAAGCTCCTTCGTTGTTGGAATATTCATCCCATTCCTCTTCTTCGAATGGGTTGCCACGCTCCCCCTTCCTATAATTTCATAACAGAAAGAATAAGAATTAAATTGCCATGAAATGCCTTTAACTTTGTAATCGGTAATTTTGGCAAAAAAAAACATCTTACCCGGATCCGTTTGGTTTAATCTCCTCTTTCTCTGATTTGCTGCTTTTGTTATTTGACTTGTTTTCGCTGCCATTAGTTTTCGCTTGCTTGATTGAATTCACTTTTGTCATCTGCACCGGTTGAGGTTCCTGTGGTCCGCCAGCCTGTAAATAATTAGATTGCACCTTAGCCGTTAGAAATTATGCCATCAGATCAGAAGCTTTATCATAGCATATTATGATTAATAGATCAGACCAGTTTAGAGAGATAATGTACCAAAACTCCACAGGAAGATACCGCTATTTACTATAGCCATTAATATTTTAAAATTCAGAACTACCTTCCACTCCTAAATTAGAATACAGCACTACGCACTAATTAACTAGTACTGGTAATGCCTAGAAAACAAACACTCATTTGCATTTACATCCCGCTTTCAACAATAAAGCAGAAAACACGCACACACAAACACCTTTTTAGCAGCGTTAATAAAACATTACATACATACCAATATACCAACGATTTTAGTAGCGCATACCATTGCCATACCTCTAGTTACAAATTACTCAAAGTTTACTTTTCCATAAAATTAGTTCCTAAGCAATTCTAGAAGATCATGTTAAGTTAATGCTAATACCGACCAAAGCCCAAACATTATTATTGTTTTCAACGCTAATTTACAGATTCCAATGCAATATTTCCCTTCATACATGCTCTTTTGTTATTACTGAGCACCTTACCAGGACCATTTGTGCCCAAAGCAATCCACTATGCAAAAAGCTACAAGATTACAACTTAAAGTTAAGGGAAACGCAAGCGCTTTACAAGCGTTGTAATACTTCTAAACAGACAATTTTTAGAAAATTGAGAGTTGAGATTGAAGTACGATTGGATAAAAAGAGTTTCTTCAAACTTTATATACATAAATTGAAGGGATGTGCACTCAAGAAAAAGAAAAGTGATCAGATAAATGTGTGTATGCTTTTTAGAGAGAGGATGAGATCTTACAGGAAGGTCATCCGACACGGGTTTCTGTGTGAGAAGTGTAATCCCGCCAGTGGGGACACTTTCCTTTATCCTTGTTTTTGTTATATCTCTAAACTCTTCCGAGTAATCCTTAACAACAACAATAACAATAGACAACAACATAAATAATAACAAAAGTCAAAGTCGCAAATTAAAAAATATATAAAAAAATAAATAATAATATCATTTTAAGAAGAGAGGTTCAACATTCAGTTATGTTAACATAACATATCAATATTGTCGTCATCTTCATAGCGTCACAAACTTCCATTCCAACCAAATACAATTATTTGTTAGTAAAGGCGTCCCATTTTCCACAATTGAAATATATAACCAAATGTTTGGTTCATGCAAGTGACAGTCGAAACATATATAAATTTAACAGTAGACGGCACACATATCAATAGAAAAAGTTGTCATGTCTATCCATCCGTTTTGTATCACAAAGTCAGAGATTAAAAGTCACATGCAAACATTGACAATTTCTCAAGTCAATAGTACATGCATATATAGAACAAAGCAAAAAAATACAACAAAAACATAATAGTCCTTCATCGTTTTCATCTCTTCTCCAAATGGACAACGTCGTTCTCATATAAAAAGACATGTAGCTTTAAGCGTGAATTTAAAGGAATGATTGTTTGACAAAAACAGTGAAATCAGTTTTCTAACAATATAAAAGTGTAATAAACTTTCATGCAAATAGTAATTTAAAATGCTCATAAAATCGTAGCGAGCATTACTTTTCTTATCAAAAAATTGAAAATAAAACAATTCTTTAAAATGCGCTTACGCTCTACATAATAATATTTAAACTATTACGGTATATTGCTGATAACTGGCTACACAAGACATGGTGAAATATATAACTCATTACAAAAGTATGCCTGGAACACATACATATCACCACCACCACATTCTCCGTGATTGCAGACAATCTAAACAGATGGCTTGCCTTTTAAAATGTAAACAGTGACATACCAAATTCCAATATGCCATCTAATCTGTCTTATCAGCATGTTCTGATGTATTTAATATGGAGATATAGTGATACATTTTATATATTCTTCTGCTTGTTAACAAAGGCCGATAACATAAAAAACAAATAGTCGCATTTTTTCAAGTATTTTATGAAGCGTGAACGAACGTGAGAGAAGAGTAATTGATGAGCCGCGTGCTTTAAATTGACAACTCTTCTTATCTCCACATAAAAATTACGAGGCTTCTACACAAAATCCGGTAAACACATTTTTTAACCCTTCAATCCTATTTTCTTGTTTCCCGTTTTTATTACATGCATCATCGACAATGTCAGAAAAAGGAAATCACGACGGCGCATTAATTATTGGAGGCTAAACTCTTTATCTCAGAGAGTTTGTTTCGAGCAAAAAAATGGAGCAAATATTAACGACTAACGAGCAAATAGTGAAAAGAGGGTGATGATCATAATGCAATGACGAGCAAATAAATACATACCTCGAATGTAGGCCAGTTCATGGCCATATTGACTCCATGGTTATTTGACCACCATTTCAGATCTTTCATATGATCTGCATTGCTGATTGTATGGTAAAACTCCTCATAGATCTGTGGCAATCTGTAAAAAAATTTTTGGATGGAAGGAAAAAGAACAGAATAAATCATTAGTTATTATTAAATTTTCCATGAGACAAAAGTTATGATTGACAAGGAATAAGCTTATATATTCTGACAGCATGCATAATATATTGTCTTATGGCGTAAGCAATAACGATTGACAGTTAAGCTGCTATATAGAATTTAATTAGCTTTTCCTTTCCTTCTTGCAAGCTTTCTGTTTTAGTGTAGAAAAGTGACTTACTCTGGTTTTTCTGAGATATTAATACACTTATGAATCGAGAACATGGCATCCTTAAAAAATTTGAGCCGCTTTGCCTCCATTTCTTGGCACTTGTCAAACACCTCACGCATGTCTTCAATGTACTTGGGATTATAGCCAGTGATTTCCTGCAACGCACTCTCGTACTTTTCCCTTGTCTTTTGAACTTCCTCTTTGCTCTTGGCGACACGATCTTGCAGTTTCTTTACCTAAAATTATAGTATCCAGAATTACAACAATAATGTGCAATGTAATGCAATTAGCGAGTGAGTCAGTTGCGAAATCAGCATGTATTCTATGTTTACCTGATCAGGTGACAAAGACGTATCACTCGTTGCATTTCTCTCAAGATTTAGTGCAGACTTTTCATTTTTACATGCATTGTGGTAGTCGGTTTTGGCCTTGTTCACTTTAGCCAATAGTTTCGCCCAGGGCTTTTGAACTTTTTTGAACATATCTTCCATCTCTTTTCTTTCCTTAAGGTTCATTACATTCTGCAAAAAATAGGACACACAAAAAATAAATACCATATTGCACAACCAAAAAAAACCAAACGATCAGATTAAAGAGGCCCACACACACGCGCTAGAGCATCGAGCAGGGCCCACGCGACTTTTAATAAAAAGCCCTTCGTCACTTTTGCTTTCATAAAACATCAATGTCATCTTTCGTAACTCACTTTGTGATAAGTGTCCTTCTGCCAAGTGCGGATCTGTCCGATGACTTCATTCTGAAGGTCATCCTTGATTGTTGTATGAACTTCATATAAACGGTCAGATTCGACAAGTACACCTTTCCAAGCTGCTTCTGTGGTCCCGTACTCAGGACCTTTTTCAATTGCATCTGCCCATTTCTTCGACCATGTTTTCAGGTTTCTCGCGTAAGCCTTTTCGATTTCTGCTCGCTCCTGAACCAATTGCATCAGGTCGTTGCACAGTCTGTATCCATCCTCTATTCTCTTGGTCGTTCTATTCATTCAAATTAATTAACAATTTATATTTTAAATAATCAACCTTTTATGTCTCTTCCGCATAATGACCGATAAGCGACAACCCCAACAATGCCTAATTTAAAAAACTTATCAAACAATCTATTAATCACAATTTATTTTTAGAACTTCCTTACCTTTTGTAATTACCAGGTTCCCAAAACGAGTCGCTGGATGCAATAAGCATCCCATCCTCGCTGTGGTGCGACATACTTTCCGTCACCTTCATCCCACAAAACAAACAAAGCAACAATAATTACACAACAGTTGATGATAATGACCTTCAACACTTTTTAACTTCCTCCCTTCCTTCCTTTCTTCTTTTCTCCACAAAAGTTTCCTCTAAACTTCAACCAAAATTCTAATCACACACAAGTCAACAAAACCAACCACTCCTTCAAAACTAATCTATTGTTTTTCGACTTTCTCACTGTCAACAACAACTGGAAACGGCAACCCCACAACAGCACCTTCTTCAACTATCTTTCAATAAATCTCAAAAGTCTTAACCAACAAACCAACAAATGCGTCTAATTTCGCGAATTCTCAGTAAAATCCCCACACAACAGTCAAATGAGTCAGCATTAAGAAAACTACATATTAATATATTCTCACTATCTTTATCTTCTGATATCTTTCCTCCAATCCTAAAACTCCTTCTATCAAACAACATTCAACTCTTTTTTTCTTCTATCCAGCCAGTGAACTAGACCTAAGACAGAACAGAGGTTCAACTTAACATTTAACCATTCAACTGCACAAAAACAAAAATTATCAATTTTTATCCTCTTTTTCCTCTTCCCAATTATCTTCAATATTTTTCTTCCCAGCTAACTTTAACTTTAACTATATTAGTAGCTCTCTCTCACACACACAAACTATTCAACATGCATATATTCTTCCACCAAAAAAAAACTGCCAACTATCCAACAATCTACTGAACAAGTGCACAGTGCACACTGATGAACATCACATGTAACCCTATTCTTCCTCCCACACACTTGTTCCTTTTTTATTCTTCTTCAACTTCTTGAAAGATCAATGTTACCAGAACAAAAAGATTATTAATTTTTATCCTCAACTCTTCAAATAATACTAACAATAACAAAAAGATTGACATCCGTTGCATTCACTGCTCAGTGCTCACTTTGTTCAGTGCATAGAAAGAAACAGTGAACTAAAACACTTCCCCCAACACCCAAAAAGGGTTA
>JAQFYG010004822.1:0-10591 GCA_034694325.1 Entomobrya corticalis | reverse complement strand
ATAAATAAACAGAGTGAGTTTTGATGAAAATGAGAACGTTTTCCTTCCATTTCTAGTGAGTGATGATTATCGTGTCTTTTGCTTAGCTTTACAATGTGTTGCTTACTTGTTTGGAGTATTTATGGTAATTAGATGATGATTGTCTTGCTGTTTAGCTCCAGGTTCTAAAGATAAATGTGATGAGCTGATGTTGATAGGATTCCCTGAATTTTACGAGTTTTTTGTCTGAAGATTATATAGTGTATCTTTTGCCGTGAATTTTTACTTATTGGTTTGAGCTAGATTTGATTTTCTAGAGATATGATGACAGTGACATTTGAGCATGAGTAGTTAAATGACCTTTAACAATACCCCCCATCCAAGACTGTTTTGGTCCCACAAAACGCTATGTAATAGTAGTCGTAGTAATAAGAACTAAAGTGAGAGCATATAATAATATAGACTTCAGAAGTACATGCTGTATTTATTACATTTCTTTCATAAATTGCACTGCATAATAACAAGATTAGTGTTTGATTCTGTATATTTTTAAAGTACATTTTCGTTTCTTTAACCATTTCAATGTTCTTGCATATCTCCTGTTTTTTATCTTGTTTTCATCCACATTGTCACTAAAACTACTCTTCAACCACGCTCTAGTAGCCATATTCACAATGTGAAAGAAAGACAGCGATCCCAAATGATACGCAACTGGCGGTGGAGTTATTACTAAAACCTTGTTTTCCCTAAGTTTGTCATGCATTATCCATCGCCTTTTCCTGTTCGCTGTCAATTCGCTTTTCCTATTGATTTTCATCTGTAAAATATAATAGTTATGTAATGTAGTATAATGGTAATTAATGAGCTATATATATATATTTTGTGTACATAGTAAGTATGTAATGTTTAGATCTTTTGCGTATATAAACTTATATAAGAACATATATCTTGAAATTTAAAGTATGAAGTATGTCGTTTCAATTCTAACACAAAATGATTTCTAAGTCGGTCTGAAAAGAGAAAATTATATCTAGATAGTAGAACTATAGAACATTACTATAAACATGATTTGAATTTCTGCTAGCACTTTTTTGGATTTTTCGTTTGAGTGTCTAGTTTACTCACTTTTCACGAAAAACGTGCCCTGTCAAGTGACACAAGATATAGATTTTGACAAAAAGATTAGCCTTTTTCTACCAAAAATTAAGACAAAATTGAATGGAAATTCACAAAAGAGGGAAAATGATATGATAGGGCTATGTGTATTGAATTTGATACGTATATTAACACATTTTTTTTAAACTATAATAATAGCTGGCATTCTGCTTTCATCTATCCATGATAAATTATAAGAATAATATACCTACCACACGAACTTTTTTCATTATGTGATACACGTTGACTTTCGATGATTATTTGCAATTGCAATAACTAATAGTTCTTCATGATAGGCCACCAATTTCTACTCAATAGAGTGATCCCATCATGTATTTTATTTATTTTGAAGAGATTTTGGTAATTTTTTAATGTGTTGCATGATTTCGGTTTCTGTGATTTTGTAACGTAATGCAGTTCTTAAATATAGCCTAACTCGTTTGACAGAGTTGTCTTTTAATTTGCGCTTTTGCTTATTACTTTGGTTTGTTTGTTTTAACAAAGCTTTCTTTTGCCTATATTTCCGTAGTTTTATTGCTCGCTTTGTCATAGATAAGGTACTTTCATTAGATGGAACTTTTTCAGCATTGGAGAGTTGTCTCTCCGGTGCAGGTAATGCTATTGTCTCACTGCTCATGACCTGTTGACTTGGACCAGAATAAAAATCCACATCCATGTCTGGATCAGAGTCTGATGCTGAAAATTCCATTGAATCTAACTCATATTTACTAAAGTAGACTCTAGTTATCTGTTTTGGAAAAGGTATATTTATTTCAGAGACTGCAATTGATTTGTGATTTTTGATTATTTCAAGTACTTTATTTACATCTTCAACTTTCAAAAATGTTGGAGTTACCATTTTTGGGTTGTCTATTTCTTTGAATGTTGTTGGCATTGTTCTACATATAAGCTCTAACTGAGTTGATGTGACAATTTTGTTAGGATGTCTGTCTAAATTTCTTGCTAAACTTTCTCTCCACTCATATAGAGAAGTGTATACGTTTTTCTGATTTAATATATACAAATCGTCTTTGCCTTCAGTTCGTAATCGTGATGAATACGACTGCCAAGAACTTTCAGAGTTTTTATTTTTTCCTGATGTTTTTAATAAATTGGCTTTGCTTCTTGGAAACTCTGCATTTTCAAAATCTTTACTAATTTCCTTTAACTTTATCCAACAAAGAAAAAGTAACTCTGTGTCTTTGGCTGCATAGTCTATCATATCCAAATTTAATGGTCTAATAATCCAGTCTGCTCTTTGACCTGTCTTATCGATATCTTTACCTAATAGCTTATTACACATTTCTGACAGCGACACTGTTGGTTTGGTTTTGTCAACTAAATGGTATGCTTCCTGGGAGTCTAACATACCAACCGTATAAATATCAAAATTTCTTTGAAGTGGAATTATATCATTGCTGCTATGAAATACTTTTAGCTTTGTAGGATCCTCAAAAAATGGACCTAAGTGTTTCTTTATATCCTTGAAAAGTATTAGTGCATCTATTACGTAGTTCCTCTCATAGTTGGATATTTGAATGAGTGAAATAATTGGTGTGTACGTTTCACTAAACATTTCTGTGTCTACCATGTACTCGTTATACCATTGAAAATTTTTTGTCATTTCAATAAGTTTGTCGACAGTATCAACAAAAATTGTTTTTCGTGGATTTTTCAATTCATTATGCAGTAGCATTGTTACTGATAGAGACCAATTTTGTATTAAGTCACTATGTGGGTGACTATGTATGGTTGGTTTGTGGTTAAGTTGTTGTCGCCATTCGGAATATCCTGGAATGAAGTCATGTGGTCTAGACTTTGCTGTGCCCCACCGCTTCCTAGCTTCAATGAGAAGTTTTTGCTTGTGATGATACATCTATAATTAAGAAACAGTACGAATTCGGTTTTGAAATAATTTCTTAGCGATCTTTAATTTTATTTATTCTAAAACGATATATACATTAACAATTCTAGTAATGTAAACGTTGAGTATATGTTTCATTCAACATATGTAATTATCATGGTATTAATTAATGGCTTAATCATCGAAAACATAGTCTATTATTTCTTTTTGTGACAACCCTCGCAAATAATTTGCTAATCTTAGTTCGTCTGGCGTGACCTCAGATGATGAACCGTTTAAGCATGGCACAAACCAGTTTATAACTTCTTCTTTGCTCATTTTTTCTAAATCATTCCTTGTTTTTTCTACTTCCTTTTGAGTTTTTTCCTTTTCTGAGTCTAACTGGTCAACTACTGAAATAGATGGAATGGATTTTCGCAAGAGGGTGTGTGAATCTTAAATCTATCTTTTTCTTTATAAAAGAATTTTTGTGCCAGTTCTTTAGCTCTTTTCATTCGATTTTCTCTTTCTCTTTCAAATTTCTTAATACATTTATCCCTTATTTTCTTTTCTGCTTTCTCTCGTTTATCTTTTGTGCTGACTACAGGTTTGTCAATAGCCTTCCATTTGTTCTTTCTGTTTGTAATTTTTAAGTTTTGTGGTGTTGGCAGAAAATATTTGGAATCCCAAGTATCAAAAATTCGAATGACTTTATCCCATGTTGCGTGCGCTTTTGGTTTAAGACCTTTGTTTCCTAGTGACCAAACTAAACATCTACTATCAACTGGTATGGCTCTGTCAGCAACGTATCTCTGTTTTTCTTGGAATAATTTGTGCTTTCTTAGTATTTCGTTATCATTCGTAAGCTTAAACTTTCTTTGGTGACTTTTGAATCCGATATATGATGTGTCGTTCTTAAATCTTTTTACTGTAACTTCTATGTTAACCGGAAAAATTAGTGGGATCATGCCACTTTCCCATTCTTCTTCTATTATGTCGGTTTGTTTCTTAATGACTGTGCCACAATCTTCTCTCATTTCAATGCATGTCTCAACCTCTAAGTTTTCTACCTGGCTTTCTGTGTTTGTTGCTGAACTAGTGTAGCTTTTAAACCTATCAGTCAGAGTCATGCACCTAATTTGTTCCCTTTTAATTTGTTCATCTCTTTGTATATTTGCTTCTTGTTCAAATGGGTTTATGGAACTATCGTATTGTCTAAAGAAACCCTCATATTGATAATTTTCTGTGCTAATTGTCTGTGCTTGCGAAATTGGAAATTTTATATGCTTAGGAGGTTGCCAACCCTTGCCGTTTCTAATAATTTTTCCTCCATAGAGTTTACGGAGTTCCGACGGTGTTTTCTTTTTTGTATCGTAGTGACAATCCATGATTACCTGAAATAATACAGGTAGAAAAGAAATTATGTACAAACTGTTATTTAATTATATTTATTGTTTATATGGAACTAGATCGTTTATGTGAACTCTGGAGTTACGCTGATCTGTCTCTGTATGAACTAAATCGAATATGTGGTCTGATATTTTATATGTGACACGGTACGGACCTTCTAGCTTTGGCATTAGTTTTGAAGTTATGCCTTTATCGGCACATGAGAGAATATGTGTCTTGTACCACACAATGTCTCCTACCTCAAAAGTGCGATCTTTACTCTTTTTATTTTTGATCTCAAGAGCTTTGTGCGTTCGTTGCACGATATTTTGACGAGCAATGTCATGAATCAGTATCATTCGTTCTTGTAGTTCTTTAGTTTCTTTTACCCGCGAGAGTTCTACTTCAAGCAGATTGTCGAACGGATATCTGAATTCTCTGCCAAACATTAGGTAAGCAGGACTGAAACCTGTTGTATCGCTAACGGAAGTGCGCATGGCAAACGCTATCTCGTCTAGACACCTGTCCCAATCATTTGTTTTTTCCATTGTCGCCCTCATTTTCTCTTTAATTGTTTGATTATATCTTTCTGTAATGTTTGCTTGTGGGTGATATGGAGGAATAAAATAAGCTTTGACTCCCGTGGACTCAAGATAGTCTAAGTAAGCTTTTGACCCGAACTGATTCCCGTTGTCGCTTATGACCGTTCTCGGAAAGCCGAACGTGAGAAAAACTTTCTTGAGACAATTAACAATGTGCTTTGCTTTAGATTCTCTTAATGGAAACATTTCAACCCACTTTGTAAAGTTATCTACTATTACTAAAACTGATCTGTGTTGCTTTGGCGACTTAGCAAATGGACCTATCAAGTCTATGGATACAGTTTCCCATGGGGCTTCTGGTTCCATAGCTCTATTTGGAACAGGTGGGATGTGTGGCATCCTTGATTGAACGCATTTTACACATCTAGATACAAAGATTTCAGTATCTTTTTGCATTCCAGTCCAGAAGACTCTTTGCTCTAGTTTCATATATGTTTTTCTTTGTCCCATGTGACAGCTGAGGTCACCTTCGTGGAACATTTCTATGACTTTAGTTTTTAAACTTGATGGTATCCAGACTCTGTAGTATTTGTCTTCGGATTCCCATATTTTACTTTTTGGCCCTACATATCTTAGTAAAAGTCCGTCATCGACTATTAATGCTCTCTTTGAGATCGAGTTGAACATTGGAAAGTCAGAATTTGAAGAACTATATGTTCCCAAAAGGGTTTGTTTTATTTTTCCCAGATATTGATCATTATTTTGTTCTCTGATCACCTCTTCCCTGTTTATTTCCGGAATCACTTCCACAAACATATTTTCTGTAACCCTTGATAGCATGTCAGCCGTTCTAAGGACTGGCGATGTACCAGGGCGATAACAAATCGTGAACTTGAAACTCTGTAATATCATAAACCATCTTGCCAGTCGACCGCTTGGGTCTTTTAGTTTCTGTAAGAATGATATAGCACGATGATCAGTTTCGACCGTGAAATGAGTAAGTTCAATGTATTGTCTGTATTTAGCTATTCCATACAAGACGGCTGCTAGCTCTAATTCGCTTACCGAGTAACTTTTTGCCTCTGTTGGTCTTAAAGCACGGGAGGAAAAATACACTGGGTATCGCACGCCGTCTTTCTCTTGTGAAAGAACAGCTGCTAGAGCTTGTCGACTTGCATCAGTGGTAATTATAAATTCTCTATTCAAATCTGGTAAGTACACTTGTGTGAAATTTGCTAGTGCATCTTTGAGGTCGTTAAAACTCTGAGTGCATTCATCAGTCCAATAGAACTCTACCTTCGGACTTGTGAGACGGTATAACGGCAGTGCCTTGATCGCAAAATTTTCTAAGAATCTTCGGTAAAAATTAAGTGATCCTAAGAACGATTGAATCTGCGTGATATTTTTTGGGATTGGTAATTTTCTTATTCTGTCTACTTTTTCTGGGTTTGGGGAAATTTTACCTGGTTCTATGATGAAACCTAGGTACTTGAGTCGGCGTCGACAAAGTTGGACCTTTTTGGGGTTGAAAGTAAAGCCAGCCTCTTTGAATCTTCTAAATATGTCAAACATGTGTTGACAATGTTCTTCAAATGTTTCAGAGAAAGTTATACAGTCATCGAAGAAACAGAAGGCGTACAGGTATAGAGCTTCGGCTAAAATCGTGTCAACACATTTCTGGAATGTGAATGGCGAGTTTTGCAGCCCCTGTGGTAATCTTTTAAATTCATGTAACCCTCTGTGACTTCGAAATGCCGTCATCGGCCGTGACTCTTCGTCTATCTCAACTTGAAAATAGCCTTTAGACGCATCGTTAGTGCTGTAATAGTTTGCTGGACCCAAATATGACAGAATGTTATCGATTGAGGGAATAGGGTAGGAATCTGCGACACTTACACTGTTAAGCGGCTTGTAGTTTACCAGGAATCTGTATGTTCCGTCTGGTTTTTCTTTCACAAATGCATTTGAGGACCACTGAGAGGTCGATGGTGTTATTATGTCGTTCTCTAAGAGATCGTTAAACGTCTCATCAAATGCCTCACGTTTTCCTTTTGACATAGGAAAGTATTTTGCCTGTATCGGCTTGGTTCCAGGTAAGAGTTCTATGTGGTGTCTGTAAAGTGTACAGTGGCCAGGTTTGGTAGTAAACATATCTAGAAACGGAATACATATGTCTCGTAGTTTCTCTTTTCTGTCTTCCGATAGTTCTTGAGGAACTAAAAGGAAGTCATCTTTATCTGGAAAAAGACTTTCAAGATTTTCTTCCGTTTCTATTTCTGGTTCTAGCCATTCATCAAATTCAGAAGCCCAATTAAACAGAACAACGCTAGGAATTTCTTCCGATGTAGTGGCTTCCTCTTCTAATGTCAGAGTGAAGTCATCTATTTTTGCATCATCTACCTCTTTCGAGGTTTCTGCCTGCGGCGCTGTTTCTATGAGCTGATTGTTTTTAACGAATGAACCATCAAAGTCTATGTAAGGGAATTTTTGTTTATTCCCTCCGATTGTGTATGTATCATCTTCGGGATACAGAACGATTTTCATTGCCTTTAAAAAATCTCTACCGAGTAAGAGGTGATCTAGAAATCCTGGTACCAAGGTAAACTTTTGTCTGTGAATGTGACCATTTAAGTTAATATCTAAATATGCTGCATGAGTAAGTACGGACGTCCCGAATAACCCTGCTATCTTTTTTCTTTCTTCTATTATCTCTATGTTCATCTCTTCGATTTTCTTTATTATTTTGTCACCCGCAATACAATTAGAACTGCCGTGGTCAAGCATTGCTGTGCTTTTATCTCCTAAGACTATAACTTCTGTGATGTTACGCTTTGGTTCGACTAAGAGTGTTTCCGCTGTATCTTCCACTGTTGGCCCGAGCTCTATGTTTATCGTCGGCTCGGGCCTTGGCCGTTTCCCTGCACCTTAGTTGGACAGTTTCTGACCATGTGGTTTCCTTGACAGTTGAAACATTTAAGTTCCGTTCTATTTTCATTACCCGTAGGGGTGGTGGATCGTGATCTAAACTGCTGAGTTTGACTATTTTGCGTTCGATCTGTGCTTGGAGATCGTGATCTGTTATAATTTTGCTCTTGTTGTCGCCCATTTGGTGATTTATTTCTTAAGTCGAAGTCGACTCGCCTGTTATCTCTTGGGATTGTAGGTTCCCTGTTATTTTGTTTTTCTTCGAATCTTTTTTCAAACCGAGGTGGTTCTGACCTTTGTGGTGGTATTATGGTGTTTTGAGGTGGCGCAAATACGTTTTGCGGAGGTGCTCCAGTAATTTGTGGTTGTATGAACGCGTTCTGCGGCGGCATAAATGCGTTTCTTGTCGTTTGGGACATGTTTTGTGGCAGATTACTCATGTTTTGCTGCTGCGCACTGATATTTTGCGGTGCCAGGAATGTACTTTGCGGCAATATGACTGTATTTTGTGGAGGTATGTACGTGCTTTCTGGTGGTATGAGCGTATTCTGCGGTGCGTATGCAACCTGTAACACTTGAGTTTTGTGCGGATTATGAGTTCCCGACAGTGTAAGTTGTTGCATTCCTGATTCCGTATTTTTCGCCTGTTGAGCTACGTATGCCGTATATTTTGCCCTTCTCATTTCTTCTTCATGTTGTTCCCTTCTAGATGAATGTGACCCGGATGCACTATCGTAGCCAGTATCCCCGGTGTGCAACTCTACGTTTCTGTCAGCAGTCCTCCAATTTTCACAATTTGCACCTAGGCAATGTGTTACATTTCTTTGTGTATCATTCAGTTTGTTCTGAATGTGCATTTGTAAGTTTGCTGTTGTCAAAAGGCTCTTTTCATTTTGTTTGGATGCATCTTTTATCATTAAGCGAGACTGCTGACCATTCCTATTGTCCCCAGAATAATGAGGCGTGTTAAGTGTCATGCATCTCTGATATTGAGTGGTTTTCCCCATAGTTTTGTGTTTTGTTCCATAAACTTGCATGTCCCGGTGGTGTGTTTCGGAACTTTTTTGGGTTCCGTCAGCACCACTTTCTGGGAATGTGCCTAGAACTTCTAGGTCATCATCTGCAGGGACGCCTGTGGCAAAGTCTTCTAAGCCAACGTCGTCGACATTTCCGAAGTTATTTATGCTACTGCGAGATCTTGGGATGTTTTTGTCCCCTGGAGTTCTCAATATTTCATTTCCCGGTAGGGGAATATCATTTTGTACCCCTGCGGATGTGCCACTGTGCTGCGTTAACATACCGTCATTCACTCCGGTCGGAGGAATTGGTTCTTTTGTCTGTATTTGATTATTCATGTTTGTATTTTGTCCCGTTTTTGGGACCGCAATTTCTTTTTTGCCTTTTCTTCCTAGTTCTTGAAATTGGTAATCTTCTTTACCTGAATTGCTTCTTGTGACCTTTCGTACCATTCAAACTATCTCAGATTATGCACTCTCGTACCTGCCTTTTTAGCTTGTTCTTGAAAAGTATGCTTTCCCTTGCAGTTTTACTTTTAGTTGTTCTGCTTATGAGACTCATAAACGGTTTTGTGTGTCTAATTATCCCCTGCTTCTCCAGTACACTTGTTTACTAGGTAAACAGTATATGTGGAGGTTTTCTAAGTGATGATATCCAAATGGGACTATTGAAGTCACCTTATATCTGGCGTAGTTTGGATTATGCACTGGATGTATGAAGTTCCCTCTTATTTCCTCTGCTCTACAATAGGCGAGAATGTGGTATATATCAGAAAATGTAAAATAGTGAAGCCTATCGTACTTGTCTTTGTACACTCTATATGTTTCGATGTATGCTAAGGTAGGATAGTCTGCCGTTTCTTGCAGTTGAAACCTTTCTTTGTATGGTATGCCCGATTGTGATGATCTATTTAAAATGAAGTCAAATATCCAGTGATTTGGTCGCGGAGCTAGTGCTGGTTCCCAATTCATGTGTCTATTTTTAGTTTTTTACTATGCTATTTGCCTCTTTTGTGCCTTCTTTCGTGGTAGACAATATATGAATTGGTTTGCTAGTCCGTTGTTATTACGTGGGCAAATTTCTGTTACTAGTAGTCTGGTGAAGTTTGGATTCTGAATGATTCTTATATGTTGCGGTAATATTCCTACCGCGTCGCAATAGGTTTCTATTCTCTGCGTGTTTGAGAAAGTGAAATAATGCAATCTACCGTATTTGTCTTTATATACTCTATATGTTTCTATATCTATGATTTCCGGGAATTCAACCGTTTCCTTAAGTTGAAATCTTTCACCAAATTGCGCGTAATCAGAGAAATTTTCCAATATGAATTTGAAAATCCAATGATCGGGTCGTGCTGTAAGCACTAATTCCCAAACCATATGTAAAGCAATGCGAATGTGCAAAGTCAGAGACTATGCAATCACTTCGACTTGTGTGTATATTTTTTAGGAGTTTAGGATACTTGTATTATTTTAATTTATTCTGCTGCTTTATCGGATTTATTTTAAGTGCCTCTTAATTTCTCTACTTAATTTTGTTTTGTTGCTTTTTGCTTGTTCAATGTAATTGATTCTCAAAAATGAAGAGGATTATTGCACTCAGGTTCGATTCTTAATAAGCCGGGCGAAATTTTCGGCTTCAAAAAGAAGGTTTGGGCGCCAAGTTGTAAGGGGTCCTTCCTCCTTACCGTGCAATAATATATTTATATTTATATGAAGAATGAATTGTGAATGAGAATCAA
>JAQFYG010004821.1:0-10592 GCA_034694325.1 Entomobrya corticalis | reverse complement strand
TAAGCAAATTTTTTATGCTATGAATGAACATGAAGATCCACTACATACTACTGGCCTAGATTGGCAAAATCATTCACATTATTGCCTTAAAACAGTGAATAAACACAGCAAAAGTGCACGGATATAATTTATAAATTGATGAAAAACTACTAAAGATCAAGCTGTATTATAACCTTCAGTGCATCTATGCATAATTTGTAAAATTCTTCTATAAGAGATCATAGTATTATCACGTTAAGTGTATCATGCATATTTGCATATAAAAAATACGAGTAAATTTTTGCAAATTGAAAGTTTTAAAGTCATAAGAACGTACATATGGGTATATTTCTGTGACATTCGTTAACAGATACGTATAAATACAATTGTTTATTTGTGAAAAATAGTGTCGACCGGCAATTTGATTAGATCTATAACTTTTCTGCATATACCACTGGAAATTAATGGGTAAGCCTAGCAAACAATCATCTTAAAAGCTTGTTAAAATACATAGTTTACTTTGCATTCCTAAATGCATTTGGTGATCTTTTGAATGAGTTGCTAGTTGTGTGTAACATGAAGTCATAAATATAGTTTGCTATATACATATTCCATATTATCATACAAGATGACCTTTCATAATAGCATGCAATTCACAAAAGTTGGGGTAATAAGCTACTGCTAGTAGACAACACTTATTGTTTCTCTGTATAAAAATAGTATTTCATAGCAGAGAAATGCAAAGGCAAAAATGTTCTATATTCCAAGAAATTGTTTGAAAATTGCTATTTAACTACGATTTCGCATGTCGGTACAATATGACGTGACAAATGTTATGGAAGTAATTTAAAGATTCAAAATCTACTCGTATATTATTATGTTCAAGTGTAGCTGAAAAAGCTCCAACCATCTGTGCTGTAAAAATCAGTCTTTCAAATTGTTTTCGTTCCATCTCCTGTAATTTTGAATATAAGTGATTAGTTAGCTTGCAATGCTATAATTAAAGGTACACGCACTAAAGCGATTGTTTTATTGATGACTTCTATCATGTCATCTATGTCTTTTATACGGTCCAGCAATAGATAACAGGAATCATGATGTCATGATATTCCTTCCAAATGATTTTTTGCATGCAAAAATTTTTCAAGGTTAGATTGGCATAAAATGCTGCACGGCTAATACTCATTCATACACCTGTACAGACAAGACACACTCAAGTATTTTGTTTGTGGAGTCATAACTTTTATTCTATAGCAAAACATTTCTCATCTGTTCATGTTCAGTCCTGTTTCTACCACAGACGTTTTCGTTTCATCGGAACGTTTAGCTAAACCGTATTTTATTACGAGTTACGTGGTAAAAGTAGTGGTGGTGAGTTTTGCAAAAAAAAGTGTTATTGTCCAACAAAGTTTTTACTGCGAATCACGAAAGTGTGTGTAATACAAATAGAGACTACTATACAATCCAAAACTGTAACTCATGTGCATAATATATTTGCTAATGGGTATGTATTCTTTGTAATAAAACGTTTGTATCTTACACAAAAGCTATAATTTTGTTTTTCCAAGCTCGTCTCTCATGTTTTTTATCTTTTCTGAATTCGTGTTGTGTGCCTTGTGTGCCTATGAAATGAGGTTGAGTGGCTCTTCTTTAAATCTATAGTCTATGTAAATACTACCAACTACCAACCTCTTTGCGACAATTTCGGTGTAGGCGGTACCGATATGATTTTACATAGATAGACGAACAAAATATAGTAATGTATGCAATACTGCTGCGCTTGTCATCATGATCATGAGTATAAAATAGACGCAGCAGCTTACCAAAATCGAGTAGTTTTTCTTCGGACGCCGTATTGAAAAATGCTATAATTTATTGAATGCCTGAAGTATAATCTTTTTGGCTTTCTCCACAGGAAACTTTTTTCATTTGCTTAAATATATTCATCTAACTTAATTACTTATTGAATTCTCGTCGCACGTCGTCGCTGCATCAGAATGGTGAGAATACGACCCAAGCCGAAAATGGCATTGGACAAAGTTGTATCGCATCTCCCCAACTCTGCACGGAAGAGAAAGTTGGGAGAAAGCACCGGAAGTAACAATGTCTCCAATGGCCAGCAGTCCAACAGCAATGCTAGCTTGGCAGCAACTCGAGCATCTAAGAGAACACGGGTAACCCATTTGCCTTATCAGTCACCAGCATCCGTGGACGCCATGCTGGTAGCAGTAACACGCAAAAAGCCCACAAAGATTGAAGAAACGCCAAAGAGAAAGATAGCGTCTGCTGTTAAAACACCACCAAAGCCAAGTAAGCCCCTGAAAAGATTACAGAAGGGAACAGCACTGGTAGTTAAAAAAGAAACAGTCAAGCCATCGGTGAGGCGGAAGTTGCTAAAGAGCCTAGTACCGGTGAAACCGAAACAAAAAACTCAAAAAAGTGGTGTTCGCGCCAATGCCAAAGGTAAAAAAGATAAGAAAGCTGGGAAAGGAAAGGCTAAGACATCTTCTCCAAAGACAGTAGCAGCTACACCATCAGTCGTACCAAAGAAACGAAAAGTTCCTCTAGATGGAGGAAGCAAATCCAAAGTTGTTCCAGACGATTCGGTGAAAGATGGGAAACGGGTAAAAAAGGAGCCAAAGAAAAAGAAGGGAAAGTTGCAACCAAAACCTGATTTGACGCGCTACGAGAAAGATCCCACTTTTGAATCAAAAACGGAACTACCATTCATTTCCACCTTGTCACATTCCAGGCTTTTGATTCGCGCTGTGATATTAAATGACATGAAGTTACTTAAAAAGCTGATAAATGACGAGCCACAAAAAATCTACACTTTGCGAATAACAAGAAGCTCGACGAATTCGGAAAATGTTCTGAACTATATAATAAATCAGGAGAATAAGGAAGCGTTTAAAATTTTGCATAAGATTCCGCTGAAAAGTTTGGAGAAGTTTGGATCATCGCCTCCTCTGACGATATCTCAAGAAGGAACGGGACGTGGATCACATATGATGTTTGGACATGGAATGAGGCAGGTCAGTGTGGGGCGAGGAGGAAAGGAGGGAAACAATGCTTTCTTGTATGACACCGGGTCATCGTACCAACTACCGTCTTCTCTGGACTTTGATGGTTCTGAAATAATGCGGCTGGCTCTGAAAATGGGTAACAGTTTTGACATATTGTTTTTCCCTGACTTGCACTGCATAATGATTCATGACTCATTATTCAATCAAAACTTTCACATTTCTAGGCGTCTCCACCAGCTTTATTGACTTTTTGATGGAGCAGCTAAAGGTTCAGCATTGGGATTACTACCACATTCATATTCCTTTGCGATTGGGGCATTATGAATTAGTTGGAAAGGCTATAGCCAAAGCCAATTTAAAAGGAGGATATGGTTTCAACTTTTTACACGAAGAAGCCTTAACAAAAAAGACAGGAGACTCCTTGACTCCATTTAAACCAGTTTCCGTCACGAAAAAGTGCATTTATGATCCTCGATTTACGCCACTGCATTGTGCAGCAACTAATCCAAATGTGGAAGTGTTGACCGCTCTTCTTCGTTCCATGCCTGACTTTAATTTGGCTGATGGACATGGCTGGACTGTTGGGCATTATGCGGCAGTTTGTTGTGGTCCTGAACCACTCAAGTACCTTCTTCAGTTTGGAATTTCCACTCATGCAACGACGTCCACAAAGCGAACTGGGGACGGATACACGCTACTTCATGCTGCGGTTTCTGCTGGAAGGACACATAATGTGAAAGTTATTTTGGAGCATGAAGAGAAAAACGCAAAGAACAATAGTATTCCTGATGATGATAATGACGAAGAAGAAAAAGGAAAACGTGGAAAGGTACAGGCTGGCCTTTTACAAAATGACATAAGATACAAGTTAACGACCAAGGGACAAAATGCGCTACACATGGCTTGCGAATTGGGACATGTTGAAATCGTGAAACTGCTTCTGAAAGCTGGCGTAGATGCAAACCGACCAAATCCTGCCAAATACGATAGAGTGACACCACTCATGATTGCTTCTATGTTTGGACATCTTGATTTGGTGAAAGTTTTGGTGGAGTCGGGGATAAAGGTTGATGCGAAAGACAAGAGAGGAAGAACTGCTGCACATCACGCAGCTATGAATGGGCACACACACGTGCTTTCTTATTTGCTTCGATTGGGCGTTAATCATTTGGCGGTTGATAGCTCAGGAAATACATTGCTTCATTACAGTGCTGCATATGGATGGTACTTTGCGACAATGCTGTTGTTGGAAGCAGGGTGTCCTCCGAATGCTTCTAATCATTGGAAAATGACGCCAATGGCGATTGCGTTCATGAAAGGACATAGTGGGCTGGTTACTGAATTGATGAAGAAAGAAGATGTAGATGTAAATGCTCGTATTGATGAGGAAGGTATTGTACTAAGAACTATTTTATGTTGTAATTATTTGAGATTAGTTCTATATGAGTGAATACTAGCAAATATATTAATGTTCTTTTATTCTAGGTCGTACACTTTTCCTGGAAGTATGCCACACAGGGGTGGACATTGGCAGGCTAAAATTTCTTGTTGAGGACCTGAAAGCCGACCCAACTTGTGAAGATTTCAAGGGGAACAATGCAGTAAGTCTTTACACTTCTTTGAATAAATTCTGTTCCTGATAAAGTCAGTCTTCTGTTCCGATAATCTCCTTCATTTACTTAAATGGAAATATTTTCTTCATTTCAGCTTCACTTCATGGCGGTAAAGCAGTTTCAAGAATATATGACGAATTACCAGCAGGTTAGCAAAATACTTAAGCCAATATTCCACAATGATCATGATTTATTTTAGTTAACAAACGCACAAATATAATGCATGAAATTTTAAAAATATGACATTGCAGCAAATCAAGTCCTACGACGAATGCATAGAGTACCTGACCCAGAAAGGCTGTGATCCATTCAAAATAAACCAGGATGGAACCTCGTCGACTCTTAAAGCTGCACAGTCAAGCAACTTTCGTTTCCTGTCCAAGATATTACTTGACCTTGGAATGCAATTGCCCTTCGAAAAGGACGCATCCGATAGCACATTGCTGCATTTTATGAGTCATCATTTTGTACAAAAAGACAGCGTGGTGCACTCCATTTTTCACAAATTATGCGAAGACCAAAATAATTTATCTACTCTTACGGAAATGGCAAATACCTTTAACTCGAGTGGACAAACTCCCTTTCTCCAGCTATTAAACAACCGCTTCAGCATTCCAGATGAAGAATATAAAATGAAAATTTTCAAAGTCGTTGACACATACCTTGGAAAACTAGGCGTTGATGTGAACGCCAAAGTGAAAAACCGTACAAATCCACTTACAGCTTTGCATCGTGTCATTGGATCAGAAACAGACATTTTAGAAATGATTCTGAAATACAAGCCATCGTTGGATCCGCTTGATGAAAATCATCAAACTCCTTTAGTCATAGCCGTTATGAATGGGCACCATGAAGCAGCTGAAAAATTAATTGATGCCGGTGCAAACGTAAATTTCAAAATTAAATCTGAGCATGGGATTGGATTGGTTCTACTAGCTGCCATGAAGGAATCAAAATCCTTTTATTTGATTCCAAAGCTCATCTCAAAGGGAGCCGATGCTTTTGAAATTCATCCAAAAACTAAAAATTCCATTTTACATTATATTTCGCGTAATCCCACTGTCAACCATGCAGCAGAGGCATTGACAGCTGTATTAAATGCCGGTGTCAATCCAAATCTGACCAATTGCGATGGAAGAACAGCTCTTCATTTGGCTGTGAATGCAAGAGGAAGAGAAACTGATGTATTTTATGATATTGAGGATGTTTTAATCACTGCAAATGCTGACTTAACGATCAAAGACCATCGCGGCCGCATTCCACTTCACTATGCATTTGTAAAAGTTGGAAATCCCACTGACGCAACCTTTTTCGATCCGATAGAGTTGGTGTCACATTTAGTGACGTCAATGAAAAGTTGTGGCGCAGCCTCCAAAATTCATTCTGTTGATGTATATGGCTCCTCAGCTCTACACTATTCAGCATTCAGGGGAGCTACCATTTGCTCTTCTTATCTTATTCAGACCCTGAAGCATGGCGAGATCGATCTTTGCGACAATAATGGAAATACCCCTTTTGGACTAGCTGTTCGAAATGCCCATGAAGGTTGTTCCCTTAACTTTTACCAAAAAGATGCAAGCTATTTGAGGACAATAAACAATAACATACAAATTCAGGAACTTCGTACTGAAGAATCCACAATTGCTGGTCCAAGTGCGAAGACCAAAGGGGCTCCCAAAAGAGAACCTTGGAAGTGGACTTTTAGCACTCAGGAAGACGATGAAAAAGAAATGCTTCGGGAAGAACAAGAAAGGTATCCCATTTTGGAACAAGTGGTCAAGCATGACTGGCAGGGTATGTTGTATCTTATGATTGGGCAACTTCAATCTTCCGGGGTTGGCTTCTCCACCGGAATCGCTACTGCATTGAAAACGAAGCGCCTTAAACTTGCCTTAAAACTAGCGTTAAAAGTTAAACAGAAGAAAGAGCTAACTATTGAAGCAGGCACGCTTTTTCACACACTGGCAAAGTACTACCACGGAGGAGACGAAGACCTAGTCATGAGAATTTGTGAAACATTTCGCAAAAGTGGGTTGGATTCCACTGCAGTGGACGAATTCGGCTCACAAGCAGTCATTTATGCTCTTGTTAATCATCAACACAAAATTTGCGGCATTTTATTACCAAATGTTAAAGACCTCATGAAAACATTGGCTACATTAAGACCTGATGCATTCGGAAGAACCCCATTTAACGCCTTATTTTGGTTAGCAAAACAACCATTACCACATGACGGCCCTCTTCAACAATTTGCAGAACAGTTAATGGCCGCTGGTGCAAATCCTAATGAACTGTGCGAATATCCGTTTACATTAGCTACGTATCCTGGCGTCCGATTCAGCAAGAAACTGGTCAACATAATACCATCCAATGGAACAAAGTATCCTCCCTTAATTGCTGCCGTCATTGGGCAATGCTATGTAACTGTCAAATGGCTGCTGAACATTAAATGCGGTTCAACCGAGGTAAATATTAACGCCCAAGACTCGGAAGGCCGAACTGCATTAATGCATGCTGTTCGATTAAATGACGTACGAATGGTAAAGTTACTAATGGACCCTGTAAATTACAACTACCTCAAAGACCTGGACGGTAAAACGTTGCCGAAGTTGAGATCAAGTAAAGCAGACTTAACAGAAAGAGATAAGAAAGGTCAAACCGTCATGGATCACTTGATACTTTCTCCAGGAAATAATTGCTACTACAAAAATGTGCAGCAAATATTCGACATGCTACAATCAATGAAGGCCGTTAACACGACATCCGGGGATGGATCAACACCTTTGGACAGGGCCATAAAACACAAAAGACATGACATTGTAAAAATGTTATCCAAACATGTTCCATTACCAGCAAATAAAAAGGCCCTCTTGACCTGGCATGACTATTCAGAATTCACTGCCGCTTTCTCTCAAGATATTCTGCTTTCTCCCATCCAAGATTTTACTACCGCTGCAGAGAAAATGGCAGAGAAACTGATTCAAAAAGAAAAGGAAAAACGACAGGAACGAGGAGAGGATGATTCCATGAAGCCACAGCCAGATCCACTATGTGGCTTGGATAAAACCAATGCAGAGATTATGGTTGACCCTCAACAGAACGTTCCATTTGATTGTCTGATGACAAAAGTTGACATAAACTATGGAATGTTCGGATTATACAATTTTTACAAAATGCAACTAATTCGGCAGCCACGAGGGAAGGAAATGATAATCTTGTTCACACAATGGGGCAGAGTTGGTACAGAAGGTCAGTTTCAGAAAACCCCATTTGTCACAGAGGAAGAGGCGATGAAAGAATTCGCAAAGATATTCCGCTCTAAAAGTGGGAATGCGTGGGAGGATGTACAAAACTTCAACCCTATTCCTTCAAAATACCGTCTTGTCAAGAAAGACTTGAGATTCGCCAAACATTCCACCGAGGCAAAGCTGGATTACGATGAGTTGGAAAAGGCTGGGAAAAGCTTTAAAAGCACTTTACCAAGAAGTATTACAAGCTTGATACGAAGTCTATCTATGGTTCATCGAGATTCTGGATCCAACTACAGCAGCAGTGGCTTCTATCATAGTTACCAAACCAAAGCAGATTATGCCACATTACCGTATTTACCATTGGACGTAGTCGTTCAAGGTGAGAATCTTCTGAAGGAGATTGGGAACAGAATTCAGAAAAAGGAAGAAATGGACAGAGATGCGGCTGGAAAGTATACGGAAAAGGATAAATTAGATGTGATGAACGACATTGTCAAATTCAGTGAGGAATTTTATTCTATTATTCCTGTGTTTGGGTACTCCACTGAGAAATTGGAGCCAATTTTTCTTGATCATGACCTCCGTCAAAAACTAATTGACATTAGTCGACTGCTTCATTTGGGACTGGCCAAGTCTCTTTTGCTTGCTGCACAGTTTCATCAAACGAGCACAAACCCATATGAATACATTTATAGATGCCTTGGCACAAAAATTGAACTGCTGGACAGGTCAATTTCAATGGATAACTTGGAGGCGGATTTGATCCTTCAGTATATTCACAACACTGGAGAAAATGTCAAAGTTCATGGAATTTATAGGGTGGACATTCCTTCAGAGAACACTCGATTGAACGCTACCAACATACAAAACCGGCAACTGCTGTGGCATGGAACCAGTGCCGCAAATTTGCTGTCTATTTTGCAAAAAGGGTTACAGGTGGCACCTTTAAGTGCAGAAATTAGTGGGGCATTATTTGGAAAGGTTCGTAATCTAACAGTTAATTTTCATTTAAAGCTGAACTGGTTGTGTTATAATTTGTTATTTTTTGTGTTGAAAACAGGGTGTGTACTTAGCAGACATGTTTGCAAAAAGTCAGCACTATTGCAGATCTGGCCAGGTAGATGGAAAATGTAGGAAGTACATGCTTCTTTGTGAAGCAGCACTGGGCAAGATTTGGGAAGTTAAGTTGTATGATGCAAGCCAAAACAGCATGCCTGCTGGATACGACAGTTTGAAAACTTCTGATTCCAGATATGAACCAGATCCTGAATCAACAATTTTGTGGAAAGGTAGGAATCAAAAGTACATGAAGTCTTTTGCTATGACTTATGCATAATTTTACTTAATGATTATATATTTATCCATTTAGGACGAACTGTCGCATTAGGTGCGAAGAAGGAGAAATACTACGAGGAGTCATGGGGCTGGGGTCTTGACTATAATGAGTTTATAGTTTTCAACGTGGATCAAGTAGCTGTACGTTACCTGATCGAGTTTGAGGAATAAAGTATTAAAAACATGAGTATTAATTCAATGGGTGCAAAACTGGTATATGAGGTTACCATTCGATGAATATGCCCTTATATTGCTATTGTATTGCCTTTAAATTAATTATGACAATTAAAGTGATATGTGATGATTTAAGGTGTCTATTTGAAAGCTTTAAGTACTTGCCATTAGTTTTATTGTACCTTGTAACGTAACAAAACAAAGATATTTACAATATTGTTAGTAAAAAACTGTACCTATTTACCTAATATTCTATTATATATTTCACGGTGAATTATTGTAAATAATACTATTTCGAAATACTGCAATAAAAGATATTAAATCCTTTTTAAAAATGATGTGGTGAATGGAGATGAGCAGGTGACTGCATTGAATAAGTACTATTGAATTGGTTGTGCATCTGACAAACTCGCAAAGCTTCATCAGTAATCTTAACGTTTTTTCTGACAATGTCAGCACCCTCCACAAACGTTAATGCCATTCCGGAGAGGTTATGCCAGTCTATGTGACAGTGAAAAGTCCAAAGACCAGGACTATCAGCGATAAATCGTATCACTGCCCATGATTGCTCTTGAACAAGTACCGTGTCTCTCTTTACCCCATTTAGATTCAATTTGTGTCTATCTGGATCATAGTCTCCTTCATACCAAGCTCCAACCCCCAGAATCCAAAAGTGATGACCTATTTCCAAAAATATCATTTGTAAAATGATGATTTCTATTTTTATAGTTCTAAAAGATATTGATTTAAATATTTGGCTAACCGTGTAAATGGAAAGGATGTGGACCAAAGAATGGATTGTTTATGACAACCTGTACCACATCACCAGAGTCAATCTCCAGAGGAAAGCTACTTTCTGGAAGTGGTTCCCCATCAACTAGCTTCATTAACAAGGGCTTGTCATGAGGAAGAAAAAACGGTGTACGGTTGAAGGAACCCCGACGAATATCTTCAAAGTCCTCATAAAAGTCAGCGTTTACCATGAACTCTTTATCGACGTTACTTGGAGCTCCAATCCCGTCCAAAGGTTTTAACTTCATTTCATCGAGAAGCTGACGATCTCTCACGTCAGACAACGGAGGGACAACATCGTTACAAGTAAATTTTTCTGCCGTAATTTCCACCTGCTTGTTTTGAGAATGGCCAAGATCTTCGTTGGTGCACTCTAATACTGCTGTCATATCTCCCATTAGTGCTTCTGGATATTGGTTTAT
>JAQFYG010004820.1:0-10594 GCA_034694325.1 Entomobrya corticalis | reverse complement strand
GAAGTAAATTGACTACAAATGGCTGAAAATACTATCTTCCAGAAATTTGCTGGGACTAAGGTTTCCAGGATTGTGATTACAACACAAACTGAAACGCTTCTGATTCGTGTATCAGGAGACAAGGCTGGTTTGGCTGAGAATGAAGGCAATGCTTCTTTGCTTCAGGAAAAACTTGTTCTGGACGAACTGGTTTATTTACAATATAAAATAGTAAAATGTCATGGTGGAGACCAACGCGGCAGATCACATGAGATGTTTTTTTTGCAAAAATATATGAACCAACAGCAAAGCTTAGATTATGTAAAAAAAAGAAACATTATTTAGCGAAATATTTTATCAAAATGTGTGGAAAGTTACGCATTGTCCGTTTCAAAAAGACACTCATGACAAAAAACCAAGCATGCGTGATTGTGGAATTCTTAGTTGAAAGGAACGGGCAACACGTTAATATTTCTGATATAAAAACCGATTATCGAAACCGAAACCGAGGCATCTAGATGTACATTATAAACGCGTGCAAACATGTTAATTTCTACTGTTTTACTGGAATACTCACATAATAATTGATTCGTGTACTGTGCAATTTTTGCAGAACGGTGTCGCTAGTATGCAAGAGATAATAACTGAATAGGTTCAGCGTCAATTACTGTCATCTCGAAATAATCATGGAATACTCCACCTGTAGATTAACGGGACTAAAGTTCAGTGATGAAAAATTGCATGAGGAAAGACAAAAAGACGGCTGATCATCTTATTATTCCGAGGGAAAGCAACGGCCTTCAGTAACATGAAAAACTCTGGTTTTATTCTATTGAGTTCATATCAAATTGAAAAGGTTAGCTAGAAAGTACTAGTGTTTGCATCTTTACTGCTGATAAAACATTGGAGGAATTGGACGATTTAAACTATAAAGTTGTGAGTTCTCAAGTTACACAGATTCGACAAATCACTTAAAATCTTGATTTTAGAAAATAAGAGACAAACGAACAAAAAATGAAAATCAAGGATAGTATATTAACTAAATAAAAGGCCATCATTAATTATATTATGATGTTTAAAGTGTACCTAAAGCTACATGTATGTATACAGCAATCATCAATGTTGGGACGCTACATTTGATATCAATTAAAATGTAATCCACCACATAAGATTCTATCACAATTTATAGGAAAAGAGGTCTGGCATTGATCTATTTGAGAAGTCTTTGGAGAAGTGTTCAAGATGTAGCATGAAGAAAATTTGCTTGGACTGTGCTTTCTTGCCCAAATATTGAATAACTAATGCATCGAATATTAACAGAATTAGTTCGAGTCCGATTCTCTACTTTAGACAAATCAAAAGCACATTAAAATCAGTAAATGGGTTTTTATTTTTCTTTGATGTAAAAACACGCAATGACACATTAACAATTTAATGATTAACTTACAATGCGTAAGTTATGTTTTTTAGTTTAATTTATTTACGTTATGTTACTAATTTGATTATTTTCTTATTACTTTATTCACTTCCTTGGTTTGGTTTTATGAACCATTTATTAATTTTAATTTTTAAATAACATTTACAAACAATGATTATCAACTCTGGTCTTTGTTAAATTTGGCTAGACTTTGATTCTAAGGAGATGCTGAATAAAGCAAAATTCACATTACTACATGAACACACTTTTCTTATGTCTGCTCATAATTTTATGAAATTACCAATAATCATCCACTACCAAACCAATCAATAGAATGTGCTCTTGCATGGAAATGACAATGTAAGTCTTCAAGATAATCGATTTGATTTTTAAGATTCTATTTAGTGTAAATATTTTAAAACTCCATACAAACTATAAAAATATCGTTTTATTAATTTTTTCTGAATAAGTTATTTATCATAGGAATTCCTGCTTTCAAAATATGAGTTACTGTACAATTCTAAAATTATAATCTTTATGATGAAGATTATTGGTTACTGCTAATTAGTTGGTGCAATAAATAAAATTACAACTTGTAATTTCACGACCTAGTTATCATCTATAGTTGATATGTACTGTGCATTTTCTATAAAACATTGAAGTTAATTGCTCATTACTGTAATTTGCGACGAATTACGGATGCAAAGGCTAAGCCAGAAGATGCTTGTTCGGATATTTGAGGATGCAAAAATAAGAACCACGAGATAAAGCCAAGAATAAATTATTGAAATTTAGAATGCTAGTAACGTGCTTCCAGCTATATAAAAATTCAGCTTCTTGCTTTATGGTGTTTAAATCTTTCCCAAATGGAAAGGGTGAGCTGGTTCGACGGAAAGTTGAAACGCTGATTTTGTTGATAATTCCAATATTTCAGTCTGCTTTAAGATGACAATAGCTACGATACCCCATTATGTAAAGCAATAAAATATATTTATGGAGGATTCAGTGTTTGTCTATTTAACAAGCAGTTGGACAAGTGTTAAAACTGTAGCATCCGGGACCAAGTGCAGTGCGTTTTCCAATGAACAAAGATTGATAAAAATGCATAATTATGTATTGTATTGGTTCAGAGCCATTTACTGTATTCTCGACAAATTGAGAGTAAATTCAGCAACAGATTTCCGTCATTGTTCCTTAATGTGGTGAAAAATGTACCGAAAAAAGTATGTAATGGAGCGAGTATTAATTTTGTTTTGACTAATGATCATCATCAATATTAAAAACTATTGTTAAATGCTGGTATTCTACATTTGACAGTAGAAATATAAACCAAACTAACGAATTGAAAAATAAAAAATAAAGATATGATGAATAATGGTTAATGAGAAAGAACACTTGAAGCCAATATAAATTTATAATGACCATCGTAATCGTCAACAATAAGAATTAATGCTGCTACGAAGCGCAGTTACGGATGCAGTAATTTACTCGAAGAATTACAATTAAAATAAATTGTCACAAAAGCGAGTTAAGTTTTCAACGATAATTAACTTTTATTCCAATTTTAAATATATTGACGAACAGAGCAGGTGTGGTTGACTAAGACTAAACTACGACTAAACTTAAAAGTAAACACTGCTGACTACTTCTACTATTTTTCTGCTTACTTCTATTATTTACATTATTTATTGCCTTGCTACGTGGCTGGTACAACAAACAACCAGTAACAATGACAACCAAAAGAAAAATAACAAACTAGATACAATTTGGGTGCGGTCGGCCCGCAGCTTCATAATTACCGCCTAACTGCACTTATGATTATGACGGCTTGCCAAGCAAATGCACTTAAAAAGCTTACTTACTACACATTAATGAACACAAATCCCAAATGGAGGGTAAAACCTAACATTCCAAATCTCGTGTGGATCCAAATCTCGAAAGGAGAATTTAAGCTAACTACATATAGTTACTACACTAAGCTTTATTTAATATAAAAATAAACTATTCTTCTCTCGAACAAATGCTAAAGGCCGATATTGTGCGTTTGATTGTAGAAATTTAAGCTAAACTAAAGAACTAATAAAGAAAACATAGACAAATGTGATGAGGAATGATTACTCAATCGCAATTGTGAAAGCAGAGAAAAATGTAATCATCAATCAATCTTTAAAACAAAGCATCTAATCCGCTTTAATATAATTAAATATTGAGTTATTTAAATCAAGAATATCGAATAAATATAAGACAAAAAATTTAAGCAAACGAGTACTGATTTTATTGTACTAAATATAGTATTTTTGGTTCAACTATCATCACAGATCAAAAAATTATCATTGTTCTAAAACCAAAATATATATTTTGAAATTACCAATTGTCACAGCAACGTAAGTGCTCAGAAAGTGAAAATGTGAAAATCTGAATATTCTAATTTATATTGTTTGAAAAAGACTTTGTAGTTTATGCTTTACGATTACAATTAAATTTCGGAAATTAAATGTTTGTTAATGCCATACTTTATTAATGACTGACTTAATTATACAATGACAAAATTATCGAATGTAAGCAGATGCAGCTACAGCCCATTTTAACGAATTCAATTTTTATAAATTTTGATACATTTTCTTCTTTTTTTCTAGTGAGCATAAGTTACTAACATTTCTTCTTTTTTTCAGTCGATGCATTATTGTTTTCACCATAATTATCCAACGAGCCAAACTAAATGCTTCATCTTTGGCGTTGTCATGCAAACGTTTTTCTGAGTTTCCTTATAATCAATTACTGAACGAAAACCGAATCTGGTAAAGGAGTACATTTTAATTATCTCGACGTCAAATAGATTTTATTTAAAACAGATAGTGGCTGCAGATGGTTCCAGATAATGAAAAAGGCTCTTATCAGCAGATAGGATTTCAAAATATAAATACCTAACATACTAACCATTTTACTAAAGTATAAAAACATGAAATTATTTTTATAAACTTCTATTAATATAAAAAACATATTTCATAATACATAATGGAAACTAACTAATAGACAATGAAACCATTCGTTTTCAGTTATACCTTTTTTGAGGGCATTTTAAGATTTTGAAGTATTTTCATAAAACTTGGGGGTTCTATAAAACTAGAGTATTCTGGTAGCAATGTGCATTGATATGAAAGTGTTTTGTGAGGAAGCATTAATTGTAATAATTTGATCAAACTTGAATTAACATTTTATTTATCAATTATTAGACCGCGAAGGTTTTATATCCGAGAAAGGATTTATGTCCCCTAATAAAAACAGTTTCAAGAAAGATTGATGACGGCTTTATTATTCCAAGTATGAATGCTTCTCAGGAAGGAGCGATTTTTGGCGTTTTCAAGTTCAAATCCAGACTATTGGTGCGATGGGATTTGTGAGAGTGGAGAGATCTCATTTGAGAAGAACTAACTTTAGGTATATTTCCAAAATGTGTGTTTAATGGAGTAATTTCTAAAGAATGAAGTCTAAAAATAATTTAAGCTTGTCTTTTGGAGTGTTACAAATTATTTTTTGCCTTTTTTGTTGCGTGTCCAGACATTCGAACGAAATAACTAATCTTGTGTGGGATAACTGCACGGTTTGCAGATAAAACATTATAAAGGGATTTCAACTTATCATTTTTACTCAGAAGCTTAAGAGTAATGAATTTTTTGGAAACAATGATTCACAACAAATTCTAAAATTTTTCTTTTTGCCTGTATTTGTAGTTTTGTACTTAGTATTTGCCATTTTAAAATTAAGCGTATATTGAAAGAGTTATGGAAGCAAAACAAAATTTGAATACATTATTTCGTAAGCCACTTTGCGGTACATTTTTGTAATTGTAACTGCATTTATCTGATCCTTATAAAATATTTAGTTTATTTCTGAAGCTGCATTAAAACACGACACTATTCTTCATTTTCAGCAATGTAATGTTACACGAAATAATCAGTTTTCTGAAGTTTTGTCTTAAACTTTGTAGTAGATGGAACCAAAAACATGAAAACAATTATGATTTTTTATTTAGATTCAGATACGTTTGCGCATTCTCTCGTAAACAATTAGAAATTTGTAGGTATATCGTTATGGTTTTGTTTATTTTTAAAGATTATTCTTTTTAAATGTTAAATATTGAAACTAGTAAAAAGTAAATAATAAACTACTTCATTATTATTACTCCCAGCTTTGAGTTTCATACGTAAAACTGCACCTAGCAATACATTTTAATCTAGATCATTTCGTAAGAGGTTCTATCACAATATTGGAAATAAACAAAATCTTGCAAAATTTTGCAAACCTGATGTTTGCTATCAATTTATATATTTTTTACAGTTTCCATTTTCAATATTATTCCAATCACCGATACAATACTTTTAAACTTTCTATCATATCTGTGAGTGATTTGTCTTCTTGAAAACACACAAAATGTTTCTGTAAATCATTTAATGATCCATAAAAATGTCTTTTGTGAATAAAATCATTTCAAGCTCTCAAGATGACTTGATTACCAGTTTTCGGTATTTTAAATAGATCAATATCATTAATTTCATCACTGATGATGATAAAGGACTATCTGTTCATACCAAATGAGCCAAAATAACGATAAAAAGTGCTAAGCGGCATGCTACTCTTCTATTAAAAAGTTCATAATTTAATTAGGATTTGATGAATGATTTGATAAAATAAGTTTCTGTGGGATGAAGCAATAACGATATAAATATTTTCATGACAACTCATGAGAGATTTAAAAATATGTCTCAATTATTTGTAGTGCACAAAAAAGCTATACAGTCAATGATTTCTTGTTTATATAAAAAGAAATAAAGAGATGATTGGTATAGTTTTGAAAAGTTCAACGAGATTCCTTCCAAAAATTGCAAAGTGTCAACATTTGAGTTGAACAGGAACAGGATTCACATCTTCTCTTGATTCATTTACCAAAGTTGATAGAATAGTATTAAATATTATCGTCCATGCAATTCAAGCATTATTTATTATGCTCATATACTTATTATGAAATTAATTTATATTTGTTTTCCTTTATATGTAATACGTATGATTCTAAATTCTAAATTTAACAACATACCGTTTTAGGGTTAAATATTTATAAACGGATTTTAAGTTACCATTTGCACTCCTTAATTGAATCAAATTAGAAATGATTTACAACAAATAGTTTACCTGAATGCTATGGATTATGGAAATATTGGTATTTGATAGTAAAAGTTCAAAATTGATCGTACATTAACTATATTGGAAGTAACTTATATATTTTAATGGTCTACGGATATATGGGCGAAGTCAGGTGAACGGCTATATTGGTAAATATAATTTTGGTGAACAGATGTTTTCGTAAATATGATAATTTATAGTCATACAAACTCAAAATGATGAACGACATTTCCCGTTTTATGAATTCACGAATTCAGCAGGAAGCATCAATTATTGAACAGCAACCAGTAAGCAGAACAGGCTTGTGCGACGGTTAAAAGAAATAAACATAGTACACAATGAGCGTCTTGGAAGAAACGTTTGACATTATATGGTCTTCACCAATTTGTCCTTTCACCCATGTGTCCGGACACGATTTTGAATACATTAGTCCGTGAATCGTATTACAGCACCTTTTGTAATATTATTATTGAAATGTATATTTGCCCACCTTGAAAACAGTTATATGCATTTCGTATAGTTTTTGTTAAGTACAATACTAATATACTTGTTTTCAAATAAGAAATCCCCCAGTCACTTTATAACAAAATATAGTTGTAAAGTCCTAAACGGCATGAAGCTTTACAACGTTTTTTCTAATTCCGTACGTAACTATTTTTTTCAATATTGAAAATATGATTTATAAAATTGCTCATTCGATAACTGCCGGTAGCATTGTAAATGCGACGTAGATAGTTGTTGAGATGGATATCCGTTTGCACGATTACTCAAAACTATTCAACCGATTGACACCAAATTTAGTACACAGGTGTCTTAAGACAACGTCTGGGATTGGATTAAATTTCAGCCTCTGGGGTCAAACTCTTTTGGTTTAGTAGGTCAAAGGCCAAAAATTCTTTCTGTGGCACTGTATTTGCATTACATAAATCGATAGAAGAGGCAAAACTGAGCAATGTGTGCGAAGGAACCCTGAGTCAAATCTTAATTGCGAGGGCACAGGGAGGCAGAGTAGGTCATTTGATTTTTAACTATCCCCTGCCACCGACAGTTGGATATATGGGTGTTATTCTTTGGCGTTTACTCTAATAATAATTTTTGATGTTCAGTATCGCAGAAACAATGATATCACATCTACATGTTGGGGCTAAATGACTTACAGCCTTGCTTTTTGTCATCCGGGACTTAACTTAATGAATTTACTATTTTTGAATTTTTATTTGTTATGCGGCATGTTTTTTTTTTGTTTTTTGTCAAGTGCCAAGGTTATGTCTATTTTCTTTTAACATCAAATCAACTTGATTGCAGAAAATTTTTATTGTATTCAAGTGTTTCGCATCAATATTTTTATATTAGCTTGAAAGGAAAATTTTGAAAAATACACCCGAAACTGAAATTGAAGATTCAAATTGAACCCGACTATTATTGAGATATTTATTTTAATTGATACAACTAACTTAGACTAATCCGTAAACAATCTAATAAAGTACTAAACAGTTCCCAATAAAACTATTGTATTTCGTGAAAACAATATAATTTCTTGAATGATGTAGTATGAACAATTTTCTATGATTTCGTGGAAATATTAAATTTCAATGATAAAGTATTGTTTTGGAAATACTTTGAGATATTTTATTACAAAGTATTTTTTACAATATTATAATTTTTCATTGTCTTTTTTCGTATTTTGCTTCGTCTATAACTTTCACTTTGACTTTCCCTTTTGGTTTCAGAGGAAACTTATGTGATTATCATCTCATCCCTTTTACCTTGCAATAAAATAAGTTTGCAGTTTAAAATATATTTTTGAATCACCTTCTCATTTTCCTCTTTTGTTTTTACCTAGACTTTTACTTCCGGTGTATAAGGAACATCACTACTCTCCACCTACTTTTCACGCTATTATTTTGTCTACCCTACTTACTTCCTTTCTTTCGAAATCGTTTTTTCTTCAAAAAGGACTTGACCCACATCTCTAATTTAGATTTGAACACGAGTTGTAGTAAAGATGATGACTTGGATACAAAAAAGATTGTGCAAATTTAAAAATTAATTTGCATTAAAAATAAAAAAGATTTCGTACTTTAACATGATTTAGACTTGTTCAAACAAAACATTTACCAAGCAACTTACAACAAATTTTTAGAAACACATAACAAATGGTAGCTTTTTTCGGCACATGAAAGGTACTGTCTATTAGCAACGATTAACAGTAAAAGAACATACTTTTTAATGGCACTTGGTAACTGAAACTAACAAAAAATAAAATTCATCTGTTTTGCGCTTGAAGAGTAATATTTAAAAAGCATACTCAATGTTACGTGCGACTTCGCTTTAAAATGCTTAACAAAAACAAAGTTTCAGACATTTGCACAGAATTAATAAGATCTATTCAGCTATTTCCAATTTACAAAACATAAATATTGATTAAAAATTGATTAAAAATGTACAGGCCATACAAGCGTTACGTAACACACAATCTTTTACTAAAGAGAGTTGGTGTATTATTTCGTTATTTTGCTTTTTGTGTTGTTTATTGCTTTTTTCCATGTCTAGTGTCATACCGTGCGATCTTTGTAAGTATCAGTAGGGTCTTGAAGTATGAAAAAATTATTAACGGATTTCAAACTAACATTTTTAATCAAATTTTAGCAGGTCAGAAATGATGATTTACAACGAATCATTTTCCTGAATATGTAGTTTTGAAAAAAAAATTGTTATTTAAAAATTGAAATTTCAAAATTAATAGTACATTGTGCACATGTGAGCTAACTTGTAGCTCCGCGCGAATTTCGGCAATTGTATTGATATATCTACATGAAACACAGAAGTGATTTGATTTTATTCTGTTTGTACTGAATTTCCTTATTTACCTGTTTTGAACTTTCGGCTTTGTAGAGTTACTCACAATCCTTTAAGTAATAAGTTTACTAGAATTTTGTCATCATCAGTGAGTATTAAGGATGATATATTGAAAATTATGAATAGTTTGATCTATAATTTCATTTAATTTAAATTTACATCATTTCATGTATTTATTCTGTTGCAAACATTTAGATGTTAATAAATGTATTGTTATGGTTTTAAAAATCATCAAAAGTTACTTTTTTACAAACTTAAAATATTGGAGTTACTGAAAATTATGTATACAACTACTCAACTGTTTATAAATGATTCCAACTTTAAGTTTTATAAGTTAATCGACAGCAAACAATAAATTCGGAAATAAGAAATTTAGCAAATTTAAAAACAAAATCAATCACGTATTGGTAATTAGCATATTATATTTTACAGTTTCATTTTCAATATTACTTTATTCACCGATACCAGTATGTTGCCTCGAAATATCTAAAAGTGAGTGGCTTTCTCAAAATAGGAAAACATTTGTGAAATGGCATTACGTCTTATAACATAATATTATACGGTTTGGTTAACTGTTAGTCACGTAAACTTTTAAATAATGTAAGTATGAATATTTAAAGAAATTGAGCTGCTTTTTATTAGTTGTAACAACGTTTGCTTGATCATTAACATTACATCGTTTCAGTTCATGCTGTCAAAAATACTTTGTTATTTTTTTTGTTTTTTCAGACTAGCTTATAATGACCAACAAGAATCTATCGACTTGAATATATCAAAATAATGAAAAAAAACGCTAAGGGCACGAAATTTTACTGTTAATTTGCCAATCTTGTCTGTGGTCATTTCATTATAACTTACTAGAGACTTTAGTTCATATTCAAATGAACATTCATTCGGACAAAAATACTGACTCAAACTCGAAACTTGCACTTGTTTTTTTATGGAGTATTGTGAGATGTCAAATATGTCTCATGACAACGTATTTTTTATAACTTTGTGTTACTGTCTGGCTAATAATCAAAGATATTTTACTTGATTTCATGTCAAAAGTATTTCAAGGTCCAGTCAAGGTGTGAGAAATATGGTCGAAAACGAATAGCCATTTAATTTTGACGACTAACAAAAACATTGAATTTAGCTTTTTAACCAACGAATGCTTTT
>JAQFYG010004819.1:0-10594 GCA_034694325.1 Entomobrya corticalis | reverse complement strand
TGCGTTAGAAGATAACGTGAATTAGATACCCAGCCACTATAGCCTTACCGCAACCTTCTTATGTATGTATGTATGTAGAATCTTTTCAAAATTTGTCTTTTTTGATTTCCATTGTTCTCATTACAAAGAAAAGGAAAAGGGATTAAAAAAGATTTAAAAAGTCTATGTTTGTAAGTGTCGACCCTTGTAGGTTTACCCGGATAAAGATATGCAGCTGAAATATCAAAGGTCGATAAAATAAGTAAGTTACTTAAAAAACTATCAAACAATAAATAATTGCCATTACTGCATTTTTAAGGGTGCACAATTTTTGCAATCAATCCTATAACCGCTGTTCTAGATTTTGCAATAGAAAGCCATTTTAAAGATTTCATACACTTCTTGTTACGAAGACAATCGGGAGCATTTTTGATGAGGTGTATTGTTCGATTGTTAAAACATACTTTGCCTTCCGCTATGATGTAACTAATCTATTCCTTGAGTATCAATATTTCTTTAAATACATATTTTACTCAAATATGATACAAAAATGTTCCTGCACTAGATGCAACCAGACTTGCAAAAAGACAGACTAACAAACTTATTACATATAAAGAATGTCATCACTGTTGTTTAAAATAATATTAACTACGATTTACCAATGTGAGGCAACGACACTGGTTCATGCTTGTGCACGTGAATACTTTTTAAAAATTGTATAGTGCAAAAGAAATTAATCCTTTCTTAAGAATGGCGGTGGTGGTAGCATAGTAGACAACAAAATAGCTGAAGTATTTTGGGAATGTGTATGTATTCATATATTTATAGACTTTGTAAAAAGTTAATATTTTGTGACAAAAGCTCATATTTATACTAATGGTTTTGTTTTGAAAAGTTGTTTGTGCCTGGACGTGTGTTCGTACAATATCAAATCTGTAAATCGTTTAGTTGCTCTTTTAATCCCCCAGCCTCCAATAATTCCACATGTCTCAGATCAACCTCAATATTCCAAACAATTTCCCATCCTCAATTATAAATCATAATATTCAAGTTTATTTCTAGTTTATAAGATAAAGAAACAATTTCAGTTAATGACTGCTCACGTACAACAAAAATACTTATCTATAGGTCAAAATACTCCCATTTATATGCTAATATATTGGCTTTGAGTATGAATTTTCATCAAAATTTTCATTATTTGTATAATTTCCCACTATTCGAATAATACCCCACCTCCAATAATTCCCCATGCAAAAACCTTCTATATCAGTAGTTCCCCAAGGGGATTGAAGGAGAATATACGGTATTGTACATGGTACATCTATATTCATTGAGTAGAATGTTGTAATTATTTACTTTGATTGCTGCTGGTAACGGTTCTTAATGACGAGCTTGTCTTTTATGGTGGGCTTTTTGCGTAATAACAGGGAATTTTCACCGAATTATCAAGCTATTGGCCTCTCACTTTGACAGAACAACGGCAGGGAACTAATTGGAACGATGTTTGCATGAACGTAGGTGTATCTACATACTTATTTACTTCTTTTGAAATAATGTTAGGTGTGCATTTATTTTATATTCATATAGAATCTTCTCTTCTCTTTACTTATTGGACTTGCACGTCTGCTCAAACGGTTTTCAAGGAAATGCCAAAATCACGATGCTAGGGAAAAGGATGGTGGTTTATTAAGTGCTTACACAGACAACAAAGAATTTTAGTAGAAAATACGGCTTGTGTCGTGCCATAGAATGAAACCAAAATGAGAAAGGATGTCCTCTACACAAAATATTTGATGCATATTTATCTCAAGCCCAACAATTTTCAAAAGAAGTAAATTACAGCCAAGAGTGTGTTATAAAGCATTGAATTGCCTTCATGCGGAATCTATTTGCTTCATACCATGGTCTATACTGTAATCATCCAAACATGAATGCAATTGCTTGCCAATTTGAAAGTAAACCAACATCGTTTCTTTTGAATCAACTAGTATAAATAATTAATTAAATTAACTGAAAACTTCAGAGATGATTAAATGTATATTAGTAGTTTTGATAAGTTACCTAAGTATTTATACTATTTATCATTAATTTATCAGAATCAATGTTATACGCACCCACTTTTCTATTCTGGATAAATTTATCTAGTAGTTGATGCAATGGCAGATATTCCAGGATTATTATATCAAATCCCGAAATCACCACAAACTTTGCTCATTCTTTTTAAAATGTAATAACAGTATTAATTACACCGGGTGTAGTACGTATTCTCTGTATTTTGTGTTTTCCTTGTCATTCATTTCCTTCCCACCCAATACATCCCAAACTGAATGGATACCTACTCAATGCCTTCATTATTATTTGCAAAAACACTTATTACAGAAGAGATGTAAAACTGATTAAAGGCCTTGTGCTATATCATATCGTACAATAAAACTTTTTAATTAGCTAAAGGGAACTAGAATATTGACGAATCATATTCATTTTGTATTATATAGCAGTAGCAGTAAAAGGAACAACGCACCTTCACAAATGAAAACCATGCAGTACAATAAATACTTGTATTTAGCTTATATAAGGAATAATCAATTATAGGTGTATGCACCAGAATGCATCATATTTGAAGGTTCAAGTTGAGTTGAGTTGCTTCCCGTCTATTTTTCACCAAAATGTTGAGATTTGAGCTTGGAAGGAATGAAAAGCAGAAAGAGAGTTTACGATCAAAGGAAGTGCTCAAGCATAATTGATGTATGTATACGACGACGACGCCGGTGATGATGCTGCCGCTATTATACTAATAGGTATGCTGATCTTTCTATCTAACGTAATTAGAAACGGACTTTTGTATCTATCATCATCACCATCGTTCTTTATCTTTCTCTCTCTTTCCTTTAGCTTGTTTTTCTTCTATTTACATCTCCTACGTGGGAATATTTATTACGATTTCTCCATTCTTCTTCAACTTTCCGTTTATACCTAGTAAGTTAGTATTTTGTTCGTTTCCCTCACACTCAGCCTCCCGTTTGTACTTTTTCCCTCAATTTCGACATGGCTTGAAGAAGTTTTGAATTTTGAACTTTTTTCCCTTAGCACAACCAACTCTACAAATGAGAGCGACGATTCATGACGCACAAAACTCCCAAATAACATTTCTCAATTCTGCTTATTCACCTAAGAACACAATATCATCGGAGCCCCAAGTTTTTCCGAATTCATAATCACAGACAATTTCCCTTTTGCTGTGTGTGTGTATAAACAGCCAAGTAAAAACTGAAAGGTAAAGCTTTTTTTCGATCTTTCGTCAAGAAATACAAAAGAAAATCTTTAAAAATTCCATTGGACAATTTCCGAAATTTGAGCCATTTACATGGTGACTGAACGATGGTATAATGATTCCATTTAAATCTCACAAAATCCTAACAGAACATTTCCATTTTTTACGGATAATAAAATTTACACTTAAACTCATCATCCAAAGTCTAAAAAAGCCTTGCTGACTGGAGAAAAAACTTGTAATAGCTTTTACATACCCACACACAGACCTAGAGACAAAGTCAGCGTTCTACACCAAAGAAACTTGGAATTCCAGTACCGCAGTGGGTATGTGTGGATTACTTGAATTATATGAGTCAGTTTGACTGTCTCTCCTAAATCCTCCGTTTCTCTGTCTGCGTCCTTTCTCTTTTCCTCTCTCGTCGCTTTAACATCTTCATTTCAAATTACTCCTGCAGGGCAAATGCATATATTACTTTGTGTTTTAACGAATAACATGACCATGTACACATATTACTTGTATTATTATCAAAATAGTGTCAGAAAAAGAACAAATTAAAGCAAAAGTGCATGTTCTTTTATAGAATGTAAATGAACTCAGAAGGGCCAATGTGCGCGGGAGAGGCTGCATGTTGGGATGTCTACAAAATAAATATATAGAGACGGTGCCTTGCCATGCAACTATCATCATTCATTACTTTGCTCCTTTTCTTCTTTCTCTACAAATTTTTTTTCTCAAATCGTGTGCCGTTATGTACGTATCTAGTGTAATCAGTGCAAACATTTTTATTCATTCCTCCACTCTCAAACTATAGATGGGCGTAAAATTGTTGTACAAATAAAAATAACATGTAGCCTTTTCTTCTCCACCCAGTCTGCTGCATTTACATGGGGCTTTTTTATTACACTACTTTCTGCTGTTTCCATAGTGAATTCAAAGCCACTTTTGTATACGCACACGAAATAGAAAGTCCATTCATATGTCAAGCCTAGGAAAGGAGCGGTAGCATGTTTTCGTCTAATGAACCGCAATAATTACGGAAGGGCCTTAATAAAAATATGAAAGAGACGAATGAGAAGATGCACGTCAGTTACAAGTTTACAAGTCTTTGCAAATATGGTGCATGCAAATATTATCTTACTCAATCTACAACAAGCACTCATAATATGGTAACGGTAAATTTTAAGTTAACATCGTTTCTTCGATTTTTGAAATAGGCAAATAAGTATAAGTAGACAAACGGACAAATCAAAACTAAAAGTTGAAGTTTCATAAAAAATGAGTCCGTATGTAATGCAAACTACAATGCAAAAAAATGTAATCCTTAAGAAATTTTTTTCTACCTACTACTGTTGACTGTCTGTAAAGTAATAATAATATTTGCTTAGTTTTATACTCTCACACACAGAAAATGTTGGCTGGTCTGGCAGACAAAGAGAGAGATAAGCTGATACATAAAATAGTGAGAGGAAAGATCATCCCTACCAGTATATTGCTGGATGCTTGATCCTGTTTCTATTTAGCTGAGGAATATGATAGAGAGAAAGAGAAGGTTTTCTTTCCAAGAGTAATGAATATATATTGCAAGTGTGTTTGATATTCATATCGGAAGATCGTGTAAGTGCTCGGTCGTGTGGTTGAAAGAACAATTCGTTTTGAAATATATGCATGTGAGCTACTCATGATGATCATGATGATGATGATAATGTGCTCCTACTTCTTTATAGCATCTTCTTCTGAATAAATATGTTTTTCCATAGGTACATTTTCTGGAAGTTATCTGTCTATAGTCTGTAGCATATTAGGCGTCGTCGTTGTAGGTATACTAAAGAAAAAGAAATGTGTTTGTACAAACCACTCTTCAGCATTTTGTATTTATTGCATTATCCATTTTACAAAGACAGCAGGGCAAGAAAGTCAACAAAACGAAAGTGTCTTCCTATTTTTTCCAGAGAGGAATATGTACACAATATTTAATAATAAGCATGTATTTTATGCGCCTATCAGATCAAGCTGATGATGATCATGATATTATGTTGATGTGAATACATGCATTAAAGAGTCTTGATGATGGTGCTCTCTTGCCTCCTACAAGGAAGAGCAAAGGAAAACAAGTAGCTTTCCTCGTCTTTTTCTTGGTCTTCTTTATCGCCGTTATGTATTTCCTTTGTGAGGAAATATAGAATAAGAAAACGATGTTTGCTGACTGATGCTACAATGTAGTACTACAATGTATAGAGTAGGAGTAGTAAACTAAGTAAGCAAGTGAATGAGTGAGTGAGAGGTCAATAACACAAACATTGCTTTCTTCAATTTTCTCCTAACATGTGCATGTGACTTTCTTCCTTATTTCCATCTTCTTGACTGACTCACTGTCCTCCGTGGACACATGCATGATTATAAGCAAGTTACATTGTGATTGTGTGTAGTAGGGTCATACTTTTAGCTGTAGACAGGAAATAGCATACCTATGCAGATTGCACATTATGCCTACACAGACACGAGTAAATGCAAATATCAGTGCGGAATTGGATTTAGGTACCGTGGCTCCATACTTTGTATGCCATGCCACAGCAAAAAATAATAATGATAATGATAAGCGGGTCATTTTGAAGGTTGTAAAATTGTAAAAGGAAAAGGAAATTTTCCTTTAGGCTTAGACGATTTTGCATGGAGTCTAGAGTCATAGCCATATTACACGTATAGTTATCTTTGGAGTCATATTCAATTCAATTTATTAAATAACCCGTCTGTTTACTTCTTTAATGTTCTTTTATCGTCATGGTAAGACACAGCGGCGGCGGCCACTTGACAAGTTTATCTTGAAAACCGCAATTACCTGGCAAACAAACAAACTGACAAGTTTCAGATTTTTTCAATAAGAAATTTTATTCATTTGTGACGTGGTGTGGTGAACGGTTTTTTGTCTTTGACTTTTGTCTTTGTGCTATAAAAGAGAAAGGCAAATAAATAGCATTATGCAATATATTATTCAACATTTCTTTTGATTTCAGTCCTTTGTTCCCAACGTTTTCTACAACAAATGGCTCAATCTAAAGTAAATACAGAAAAGATGGTTGTAAGACAGAAAATATTATTGGTGTCAAAACTCTAAAAACTACCTTGTGCGTTTTCTATTCAATGTGTATCTAGCAATTATCAGGTTCATTTTGACTTTCCTGAACAACTACCTAACTATTTATCCGCTTGTATTTGTTTCTGTTCGGTCAGGGACAGCGTAGTTAGTGTTCGGTTCTATCATTCACAAAGCATACTCTGTAGTTACTGAAATGAGCACATTTTTTCCATACTTCATCAAATAGTCTATTGATATATTGATGTAGGTGAATCAATATGGATGTGAGCTGAATTGATTATGAACCTTCTTCATCTTCTTATCCTCTTGACTACCGGTATGGTTTGGTACTTATGATGACCCATATGAAAAATGAAAGCCCAACTTATATAAAGTTGTGATGACCTAAAACAGCATTTCGTTTATGAATGAGGTGTTTTCTGAGGTTTTATGGGTTTCTTTTCCTTCATATTGCTCGACATGAGATCTATGAAATCAGCTACTACTGTCAAAACGAAAGGTAGTAGAATGCGTTAGAACTAGAGTGACATATGGGGCAACATGAAACCTTTGGTATACCTTTTCGTTTTTATTGTGTAATTCATCTATGTACGCATATATGGTTCCTAATTCAATAGTCTACAGCACATACTAAGACGCATAATAAGATCAGAGTAGATGCGGACAAGTGGACGAAAAATACCAGCCACTTAAACTAATCAAGTAAATGCTTACTGTGCTTTAAAAAAAGGAAAACTATTCTTCGAAAAAGTTCTGCTGTTGTTAAGTAGGAACATGTTCCATAGAGATACGCGCATAAACATAATAATACCCAATACAATTTGGGGTTACCATGTAAATTCAATTCTCATGAAAATGACCTATATAGTTGAATATAACGTGTCATGCCCGGATAAATAGCTTATAAAAGAAAGATATTATTATTGTTATTAAAACTTTTCAAGGAGAAAAGAGAGCAAGCTTGTTACATTATCATTATTGTAGTTGGAGACATTTCCTAATAACTTAAAAACCTAACGTTGTTGCCAATGTACCGTCTCTTCGTCTCTACATCTTCACATTCATTTTCCACCTTGACAAGCGTCTAAGGTTAAAAAATAAAGTACGTATGAACGATTTCGAGACAAATATTATGAAATTAAGAAGCAACCTGAAGAAAACAAATAACGCAACAAGATCTTTTTGCGTGTGAAATCAGCGTAGGAAAATTGTACGACCAGGCTGCTCTCTTCACCCATCCATACGTGACAGGAACAGGAGCAACCAAACCCCTACTCAATTCGACAGTTTCCTAAAAAGACGTACGCATGCATGAGGACTACACAAAAGTCTATAGAAGTTTACATTAAAAGTTATGACGTTTTCATGCGTTTCATACGCACATACACACGACAAAAGCAGAAAAAGAGGAACAACAACAAAAACCCAATCTTTTGCACTCTTAAGCCTTCTTTGCCTTTCTTTCCTCTCTCTTTCTTTCCATCTTTCATTTCCCTCCAAAGGGCATATAATCTCACACGACGACATAATATGACACGCATTGCTAAAACACCATTATAAACACAAGGACATGTGATTGTTTTACACCATCAATTCCAAAAAATAAATACAGCGGGTGTCATGTTCAGTGGCTTAACTCATTGCCATTTTGTGGGAGAAAAAAAATGTACGAGACTACGCGTAGGCTATAAAACTAAAAATTAAAGTACTGTCGTTATTGTCTCTCTGCTGGAAATGAAATTAATATCTTTCAAAGGAAATAACGATGGAATTCTTGTATAATGTAAAACCCGTTTTGTTTTATGCTTTAAGTATGGTTCACGATGTTATAGTCTCACTCCTCCCATCTTTCCACTTTCATCTTAAAATGAGCATGTTAGATATTCAGATAGTTTTTTTTATTCTTTTATATTTCAAGCCGGAAGGTTATATTATGTCGATGAATGTGTTTGTCGTTTATATACACTTTTATACCGTCGTGTCGTGCATTTTCTGCCACCGGCTGAGAAAAAATGGATGGGATGTACTCAATTTGTTCCGGTTCATTACCTTACACTACTTTTTTTGTACAGCATAATAGATAATAGTATGTGTGTGTGTAGTGTGCACACAAATAAATATACGCCACGCTTTTGTTTGCTGTGTAAAAAAATAGGATGAACTCTTTGAACAGAGGAAAATTATAGCAACGATAACTAAATATCACGCACATACATCAAGGCAGTGTAATAGCTGAACACACAGAATGAAATAGAGTCATTTCTTTACTTGCTCGTAAATAAAGTTTACAACAGGTAGCAGCCAAACAAACTGACGGTATGGATGCAGCCATTTTCAGTCTCAAGTGAATTTGAAAAGAAAAAAGTAAAAATGTAAAGAAAAGAAAGAAAAGTGTGTACCAGAAGGAGAGCATCTTTGTTGGATTGCTTTAATGTGCCAGCTTCGAGTGCTAAGGTGAAAGCTTGAAAGAGCAACAACTAAAACGCAAAAATTTAGAGATGAAAAGGGCATGATGATGAGTAAGTACAACTAAAGTCGGCAATGAATTCTATAGAAGCATACATGCGATGTTTCTCAAACAACGCAAAAGGCAGACATACCCGTGCATACACGAACACCATAAATGACAAAAAAATTAATGGTTGTGTCTTTTCGATACCTTCCATCAGACTTCTTTTCCTTGTATTAGCATAAGCTTTCTTTTTGTATTCGGCTTTTATGCTTTAAGGTGAAAAATTTCATTCGTTTTAGTTTCGTCTTCCTTATTTTAAATTCAATTTCATACAGAGAGGATGCTTTAGTCAAATTTACTATAACAGTCACTTTCCAATCTCTTAATATGAATACCAGATTTAAAAAATAGGAAGGTAAATTGCAAACACAGATGTATATATATGTGCATGTTGCATACCGTGTGGTGAAAGTTTGGGTTCGGCATCTCCTCGAAAAATTTCCTTGTGTGACGACAGGAAATTGAGTCTGCACTTCATCTGAATGATCTAAGAAAATGTCGTTCTCTTCATTCAAAACATTTCACCAATTTTAAATTTGAATGGCAATTTTCATTTCCCAGGTTGTTTCACCCAAACTGGCAATACCTGCTTAAATATTAGACAAAGGCTTCTACCCATTTGATATTGTTGTAAAAATAACTGAAAATATTCCAATTGTTTTTCATTTAAATACTTAGAATATTTAGATGATTTTTATTCCAGGAAAACATACGCATGGGAATTAACACGGCGGTACTTATCTTGGCATGTTTTTTAACCTTATTTTATATCGAATTCCTGGTTCTTGGCTCAAGAAGTGACTAAATAGATTTTATTCTTTCATAAGATCAAATTTATAACAACGGCCATACTAATGGATATTAAAGAGGTTTATTTGCCATAAAACTTTTCGGACAAATAAACTCTGACAGAGAAACCTCTGACCATCAAATCAAACCAGTCTACAACAATGGAAATGAACGAAAGAGGAAAAAAAGAAACGGATGTTATAGGTTTAAATACTTGGAAATGTTTTTGAAGGCCAGACAGGCAGTCCAAGTGCATCTCCATTCTTGTTTGTTTTACAATCCCTCTTCATTAGTGCTGCTTCAGGAAGTCAGTTATCACAGTCATTTCATCATAAATGTAACACTTTTATGATAAGTGCAGGAAACTCAAAGCAAAAAGATGACAGAATTTTAATTCACTAATGTATTTTAGTTTTTCGCCCTCTTTGGTTAGTAAACTATTGTGTAGATAACAAAGTACACTTAGACGTGGAACGTTTTTGTTTTTGATTACAGAAATTGTTTTTAAACTTAAATGCAAAAGGTAGGCATTCAATTGTTATGCATTTTGCAACCCTTAATATATTTAATTGGCAAATCCTTTGTCATGTTTTGTAAAAACCTTTTTCATCACAAGAAAAATTCTTTATTGTCCTAATTCATAATAATTTTGATAACAGAGGATTTTACTAGTGTAAAGTGAGTATTTTACAAAAAAAACGTATTTTATGAATATCAATTTCTGCTAGTTTGGTTTGTCAGGGTCAGAGGGTAGTTTATCATTTTGTTTGCACCACACAACTACATACCCAATGTCATTTTCAATCAAGTTTGATTTATGAATTTAGTTCGAACCCTCCAATCACGTAGTACTTCCTCCTTAGAAATTTTAATATCTTTCCATTGTATTCGCCTTTTAGGCTTCAATAACACACGTTCAAATTCTGAGTCTGAATCACTACTAGCC